>QYAP01000279.1:0-128473 GCA_003988905.1 Hymenotorrendiella dingleyae
GGGGGGGGGGGGGGGGGGGGGGGGGGGGGGGGGGCATTTATGTATTCAAATGAGTAAGTGGGGCGGGAATAATAATGGCCTACCGTCGAGCGCCACCCCCTTTCGGGTTTGATCTCCTTGTGCTAGACCATTAAAGAAAATTGAGATTAATGAAAAAACGGTTATTTACTAATCTACCCCTTAAATCAGAGATTTCTTACCCATCTACCCCTCAAATATATTTAGGGGGTAGATGGGTAAATAGATCCTTACCCATCTACCCCTCAAAAAATTAAAATCATAATTTTAATGTTTCAGGTAATGCGCAATTAATTCTTTGCATTCAGAGCTGCAATTTAAGCATATTGCGATTCCGATGCGACAGTTGTGGCGTGTGCAATTCTGGTTCTAAGTTGAGGTAGGTCGTCGGCGCAGGAGGGGGAGCGCGCCACCTGTGGCACCTGCATGAACCACTACACCGGCGACAACGAACTGCTGCACCCCCCTCTGCACGCGCGCGACGACTACCCTACTTGCATTCCTGCATTGCGCATCCAATATTGGTCCGATATAAACCGGCATATACTCAAATTATTGGTTTCAAGATGCAGTTTTCAAATTGGGGGTAGATGAGTACAGTAAGAAATCGGAGATTTGAGGGGTAGATTTGTAAATAAAATTTTTTTGAGGGGTAGATTAGTAAATAACCGATGAAAAAATTACTCCCGTGAGCGAATTCTCTCTCGTTTTCGGGGCCTCTGTCATTTTGACCTCTATTCTCTCAGATATCCTGGCACAATGAGGTTAAAACTGAAAGGGGGTGGCGCTTTAAACCAATTAATACGGTAGCTAAAAAAAGATTTCAATACTATTTAAATTGAAAATACGTAGTATTATACCCTAAATTCATACCACTAGTTACTCCTTCCAGCACCCCCCAAAAAATACCTCAACCCACTCCCACTCCCACTCCCATCCCATCCCATGCCCCAACCTTTACCAACTCCCACCCTCCCCCACTCATTCACTTAAAAGTCAACCCCCCACCAAAACTAACCTCACTATTCTTCCCCCCATCCGTAACCAGCCCCTCCTTAACCCCCGTCTCGAAGGCACAGCTGCCCATATCCTGTTTCGTGGCTGGACCTGTGGGGGAGATGTCGAAGTCGAAGATATCCACTTTGTCATTTCATGTTATGTTAGAGCTCGAGAAGTGAGAGAAGGGGGAAATGAGAGGAGAGGGAATGAGGAGAGAAAGGAGGGAGATTTGGGGAAGGAAAAAGAACATACTCGGAAGTCCAAGGGTCGTACACGCATTAGGGATATCCACGATACCAGCAACATGTCCCTGAACCGGAGCGCAGGAGAGAAGGAGGTAGACCTGGTAATCCGAGTAACCGAAACGGCGGAGGTATTCGATACAACCTATTACAAAACACTCGTCAACTTTTTGCCTCAGTAAAAGGGGCTTACGGGAGTTAACTTACGGAGAATAGTTTGGCGGTAAGCAACTGTGACATCCATGTAATGCTGCAAAGTGAGTTAGCATCAAGGTAGGGATTTGGGATTTGGGGAAACTATGAAGACCTACTTGTTTTCCGTGTTGATCAACTGAGAAACCCTCGAATGTCAAGTAACGACCTGGTCCGTAATGGGGTTCAACGGGTCCGGGGAGGTAAATTGGAGATTTCATGCCGAGATCAGCGATGCCGTTTTTCATGACCTTGAAGCTGATGGTGATCTGTGGGAAACACATCAGCCCTCTGATAACCATATATCGTTTCAGGGAGTAAACTTACCACACCAGCCATTTCAATAGCACCGCAGAATGAGATTTCACCTGTTCAACGTCAGCTCATAGGACTCAATTCGAAATACAGGCAAACTTACCATCACCTTGCGAAAAATGCAAATCCCCAACACTAAACTTCGCTCCCTTAACATGAACCGGCAAATAAACCTTACTTCCCCTACTCAAATTCTTAATATCACAATTGCCTCCATGCTCGGGTCGGCCAGGGATAGTTCTGGCACCTTCCCTTCCAACCTTTGCCTTCACGTCCTCATCTGCACTTCCAGCGTGTACATTCTGAGGATTAGGTGGTTGAGCAACGATTCGGTCGAGTTTGTTCGCGGCAATGAGTTCGCCCTCGCGTGTATTCCAGGTGGAGAGGACTTCAGCGGATGGCGCACAACCTAGGATTCCGGGGTGGATGAGGCCGGGGAATTTGACGTGGGGGATGTGGCGGGATGTGCAGTAGATTCCTTCAAAGTCCCAGATGGCTTTTGCTCTGAGGCGAGGTTAAAAGGGTACAATCTGAGTTTTGAGTGAATGGGAAAGGCTATGCATAGTCTCAGGTGGTGTAAAAGATAAGAGGTACAACTCACGCAGTAGGATACAACTCGTCCATGAATCCACCTCCATTATTTTTGTCAAAAATACCAGTGACTACCACCAAATCAGCTTTCAATCCGTAATATCTCACACGAAAAATTCAACTTACATCCCCACGGCGCATCTTCCATTGGCTGAACATCCATAATCTCGACCAGCAATACATCTCCTGGCTCAGCAGTCTCAACCTCAAACGGGCCCGAGAGATAATGAATCTTCGTGAGATCGACGTTTTTCACATCATCCGCGCTGTCATTATTTCCTAAGCAGCAAACGCAAATTAGTAGACGTCCTCATGGCACCTCACGCACTCCAATTCAGAAAATTACTAACCGATTTGACCTCCAGTCCAATCAAGCTAACGAGAGTTAGTAAAATTATTCCACCATAAATGAAGAGGCAAACGGAAGTTGCAGAAATGGCGGAAACATACACACTCAATCTTAACCGTCTCACCATTCTTGATGGAACCTGCAAACGGAACATCGGGATGCCACCGATTATGAAGCTGTGGTTGTTCCTCGGCCGGTTTTTCCAGCGACACCTTGCAAATGTTTCGGATCCCGGTTAAACCCATGATTGATATTGTAGGACGAAAAACGGATTGTAGAGTCAAGAGTCACACTGAATGGTTGCGAAGAAAGTGTAGATGCACTTGTAAATGTTAATGTATTGAATTAACTTCCCCGCATAGCAGCAGTGGTGGTGGTTCGGTAGTCACTTTCGTATGTCAAGGGCAACCAATCATCGATAAGGTCTGGCCAACCCCCGACTTCCTTATCAGTAGCTACCCCTCTCGCAATTCCACGGCAATCACCACCACTCAGAATTAGCTTTCCCTGCAAGCGGAGGTCCGTTCCACTCTCCGCATCATATCGTTGCTTTGAATACATATTACTTTTATCCGGTACTAATACGTCTCTAAGCCGTTCCGCTTAATCGGCTACTGGCCCGGCCCGTGACTTTGGACCTTTTTGTGCTGCGTGACTACAGGCCATTTTTGCATGTATGAATAGATCGCGATGATGTAAAATTCATCGAGATCTTAGTTCTGCATAAGGTGGAGGGGGGCCAGAAGGTATTCCAGAAGAGCTTCCTTCTGGTTTTGTCGGCAAAGCGGTAGCCAGCCTGTGCGTGAGGTCCTTGCCAGTATCAATATCAGAAAGGTTCAAGTTCAAGAACTCATGCTTGTTCTTCCATTCTTGTTGACTTGCGGCAAATCCTTGGCTTTCAGATGGGTGTGGTGGCGGGTCTGTGATTTTGGTGACCAAGTAAGCAGTCGAGGCTTCGGCAATACCTATGCCACAAAATCAGCTCGCATTTTTAGATTGTGGAAGAGATTTCCGGTTAAAGGAAATCTACTCGAGTCCAGAGATTATTCTGCATGGATGATGAAAGAGGGTGAGGAAGTTGGCACTTACCGTAAATAAGTACGCCTAGGAGCGGAATGCGTTGAAAGATGTAAAATCCTAGACCGAATCCAAACAAAACGCCCTCTCTTTCATGAAACCAACGCTTCTTTTCTTGCTTGCTGAAACGAACGCGAGAGAAATAAGGCTCTAGAAGTTCTCTCATCAAACTCCTGGAGGCAAAATAGCTCTGCAGGAAGATGACGAGGTATCTACGAGGCAAGAAAATACCTGTCCCAAATACAATCGCAGCTGGTCCAAGACCAACGACCGAATTGAAAGTATAGAAACTTGCAGCTGGAAGAACTAGACGGCCAACAACTGGAACGTAAGAAAGGCCAAATACTGCAAGTGAGATTGCTGCCTTCTTTGCGAACCGCGTCAAAAACAAGGAGACTGCTTCGGCGGTACTTGTCGTATGAGTACTACCATCTCTGATCGTGTACTTTTTAAGATTCGGGTAGTAGTCGGCTCGTAGCGTCGACGGATCCTCATCCTTGTGTTTCGCATGGTACTAAAAATAGTAATTAGCATGATTTCTTCAGAAATGACATGTTTTTGGTGCTAAGAATACAAGTAGATTATGAAACGCAAAGAGATTCAAGATTTACCGTATCATCGACCCATTTCAATCAAGAAGGGAGTTAGTCAGGCCATAGCAATATCAGTAGGGTCAACTTACGAGTCCATGAACCTGAGGCTGTTAGCGCTGAATCTGAAGCTGGGCTGTGGGACTCACATATTATCGAGGGTAGGAGTCAGGTATCTCATCAATGTCATGAGAAACAATGGGACTTGAAGAACATAATTCGAGACGAAGTCCAAACCGCCGACGATTTTATCGTCCCATGTGGCATGTTCGAAATTCAAAATAAAGGATAGGAACCACAAAAATATCTTGATTCCAAAGATCTGAAAAAGGCAATTAGACATAGAATACAGGCAGGGCGATTGATATGTTACTCACAGGAATTGAAATAGCAAGACGAATTGCAATACCAACAGCTACCGCTATGGCAGCTTGTCTGTAATGTGCTGAGGTGAATAGAGCAGGATTTTGTAGGGCTCGATTGGCTGCAACAAAGTTTGTCAGTTTTTCCTGCCGAGAGGCTCTTGAACGTTATTTCTCTTACCTCCGACGACAGTAAGTTGAGCCCCGCGGATGATCGCATTTGGCTCGAAATTAGACAGTTGGAACATCTGCTTCAGCTTCTCCTCGTTGATTATCGGTTTTTGAGCCATATTTACTGAAGAATAGGCGCAGATAATGGTGTAGCAACTTCTGCAAATACTTCAATAAATGGTTGTTGGAGTTGGAAAGGCGACGAAAGAAGCGCAGGCGTATTTGAGGTGTCGCGTGGAGGGAGCCTGGAGGCAGTTACGTAGCCAGACCAGACGGGCATTTTCAAGAATTCCCAAGTCGTCCGTCTCCGGCTCCGGCTCCGGCTCTTCGGATGATGTGGGATGTGGATGTGATGCAGGGGTGGGTGTCTAGCGCGTAAATAGTTTGTCGGCGCCAGTGGTGGAGTGCCTGGCGCGTCGGGCCACGGGCGACCCCGAGCATTTCCCATTTCCCAACCAAGTGAGGATTATTGGAACTTGGAGGTGAAATACTTGTCCTCACTGCAACCGACAAACATCAATTGCAATCGCATCGCATCGCATCTTTTGCATTTTCACTTTGCTACGGTGCGCGACAGAGTTTTGTACCACCTCGATTCCGCTGTAACCAGGTCCGACGCATTCCTTTGCTATTTGCAGGCGAGGGGTCGAGTGTCGTGTGTGGCAAGCAAACGAATCTACAACTCTCACCAACGACATATTTCACTACTTTTCAAGAACAAAGCCTTTGCTCGTGCTACAACATTGCTTTGCCGCCATCAGCCTCGCTCGCGCCCCATCCTAATTTACACAACCACAACCATATCTTCAGTCATGGTACCACGGCCGTCGCAAATGAACGAGCAATAATGGACCCTTCGAGTCCCGTCATTCGGCGCTCTTTCAGTCTACCTCCCCCCAGAGCCTCCGCCGTTCCCGATCCGCAAGTAGAAGTCTTATTCGACCTGCCATCTGTTCGGATCGTTTCTTTTACCACACCTACCTCAACAACTCGATCAGAATTGAGGAGTGGGGCCGCCGAGGACCAACCCGGAACGCTTCCATGGGCATCGCGGTCTGAAAGGACTATAGCTGTTGGTATGTATTGACGTCGGTCTGTTTGTCTTATGTCAAGGTGGAATTGGGGCTATGGTTGTGCCATTTATTGTTGGCGCCCAAATGTGTTTCTGGACATAACTGAGCCTTGGGATTCACCACCGTTCATTTTAATATTCACCTAGAGGCAATAGCTCCATACTGCCCTAGATATTTGTGCTAACGTATTTCAATCAGGACCGTTGCGGATATATAGAGCTCCTGGAAGTGTAGCCTTTTTAAATGTGGGAAGAGCACTCCAGCCGATACTTCCAAAATCACAATCATGGTGTGTAGACGGAGACAAGATACTCGTGCTTCAGATACGACGACCACAATATTGGCGAATCGAGGTACCAAACGCGGACGAGGAAGAGAAAAAGCGGTTGGAAGAGTTTAAGCAAATACTCTCGACAGTGCTTCTATTCGAGAAGACTCCATGTCCATTCCAAAGGCACTTTACGGTCGAGTTGCCAGAAGTACCTCAAACGCCTGTTATAAAGAGACCGTGGAGGCCTGTTCAGGGACCGCAGCCATACTCATCTCCGCTTTATGAGGCTAAAGATGAGTCTCTAACTAGGAGGAATTCTTATTCAGCTCAATCTCTTACGCCAAGTCCTCGGGCACGAGGAAAGCTTCGAAGCCCTGAGAGACCACCTACACCTTCGCAGTCGCCTTCAAAACGACATTCGAACGTGTTTGCAACAAATTCAGGCAAAGAAACGGCCCGACTAACAACAACAAATCTTCAAGAGCCTGAAACGCCCATTCGACCTTTCTCACCTGCAACTACTCTTGATCCTCGTACACCTTCAAGACCCAGTTCCTCAACGTCCACTCTGGAATTCAATAACACCCCACCACGTCAATCGTCAATCAGGGACCAGGAACATCTTCCGCAATTGCCTCCCACTGCTACCTTGAACTTCAACGACCTACCAACGAAACTTCCTGCCGAAGCTGTTACCGGGCAATTGCAGTTCGATGGCGAGATAGTTTCAGAGGGGGAAAAGCAACTTCCCATCAGTACGTTGGCGCCCTCATTGTTAGAGTCCAACTCAGCCACAAATTCTTCCCTCAGCAACGTTGCGCCGCTGAGTGACGAGGGTGGTGGCAGCGACTCAACCGATGATGCTCCAAAAGCTCTTTTCACCAGTTTCCAGGCTTCAACGCCAGAGCCAAATACGCACGATATACCGCAAGCTTTGAGGAGCTGCGGTAGAGCAGCTACTGCTCCCCCTGTGCTATCCCTCAAAACTAGCCCTCCATCCAAGAAGGAAAATCCCCAATCACCACTAGGAGCTATATCAGAAACAGAATCTACCGCTAGTCGCTCTTCAAGTGTTGGATCATTTCATTCAGTTCATTCATGGCAATCGATTCTAGATTCTCCTCCGCCGCATTCTCCGGAATTCTCACCTCGTCTGACCTATCCTCATCCACACGAAGATATCGTGCTTCCGAAGCGCAGTCGCAGTCAGCAAGGCTCTGAAGCTAAACTACCTGGGTCGTGGGCAAGTGCACCTTCATCGAAAGATGGAGAGTCAGAGACCGAGTGGATATCGCTTCGTCCGCAAACATCTACAATGGGGAATAGCAAAAGGGCCGGGTCAATTAGCGAGCAAGCCGACCCTGCAAGCCCTCCTGGTACTAGAACTGTTGGGCACCGTGCCACCACGAGCAGCAATTCAAGCCGAAGAACCCTTTCTCCGCTTCCTGCTGCTGTGAATCTTTTTTCTCCACCTCGCGCTCGACGCCCACGCCATCTCCAAACAGCACGACATATGCCGACTGCAATCATTCAAAAAACTTGCGAAATTTTGCTTAGTCCACCAAGCCATTTGATCAGTTTGATGATTAATATCGCATCCAAGATTGTTGCTGGCGAATGGAGAGGTGCTTTATTCTCCGGATATGGGGAAGTTTCATGGGATTTCGAGGAAGACTACGCGGGGTCGTGGAGTCCAACTGAGGATGATTTCGGGATTGCTCTTCCTCACTCGAACCTCCCTCGAAAACAGAAATTAATAGCCAACGAAGCCGAAGAAGGCGAGCCCAGCAGGAGTTGGGAAGTTGACTAACCAAACACTTTGTCGCGACGAAAATTTTGCATTTCAACGGCCGATTTCATTCTATTGTATTATTTTGTGTACCTATACCTACATATGTATTTTATAATTGGGAAATGTTGGGAACTCGGTGTTTGGTTTATGGGAACTTCTGGCGTCTACTTGACGACAGGATATCTGGGATACAATACTGGATTATAATTTGGAAATGGTCTCTGGCACATTTTCATGGATAAGGGGTGCCATCTATTCGTCCTACACGATGCTATATGTTACGAGACAAACGGTGATTAGAAAAGGCTTTGAGAGTCGTAGAATACATGGTTATTCCATATCCTTCTATGCTTCGCTATCAAAGATGGTAAGAAGCACTCACCTTTGAGGCTCTGTTGCGCAGTAGTTGATTTATGAGCCTTCCCCCTCCTGTTTTGGCCTCAAGTCTTTTAAATGGTCTGCTTTGATTCATTAAACGACAGGCTCGTATAAACAAACGAGTAGGGATTCAAGTACCAAAAATTGACCTAACTGGTGATGAAGTTGCCAATATGTAAAATGCTTTGGAGTTCACCTTTGCCATTACCCATTTGAAATTTAATATTGATTAGACTCTTTCTACTATAACATACTCCTCCACAAGGATCTATTGGATCCCTGAAGAGCCATAATTGCGTCACGTGTCTGCATAACCCCGCAATCTTTCATTTCAAGGGAAGGTGCAGCACAGGCAATGCAGGAAAGTGATCTTTAACCTTCGCAAACTCAACACAATTTCCATCTTGTTGCATGAAGTACTATTCTTCACCTCCAGACACCAGCAACGCGGCCAGTTTTCTTTGCCACATACGGCCATTACAGCATTGCCCTAGGCGCAACTCGAGATGGATCCGACACCTGCACCGGATACTCCCGCACGTCACAGCACTGCAAGCCCAGGGACCATCAGCCACCGCTCCAGCTTTGCAGAGAATCTGCGCCATTCCCCACGAGCCCAAAGACATCCTTCCTTTACACAAGCTGCTGTCCAGGAGCTACTCAATCACCCACCGGCTGCGCGAAGTGGCGACCCACGATTTGTTGGAAGGAACTGGCAGAATATCAAAGTAGGAGAGCTCATTGTGAGGAATGAGATTCGATGGGCCGAACTTGATACGGATGTGCAGGCAGCGACAAAGGTGTGCATAGGCCTTCCTGCGCTTGCCCGTTGCGGTTTTGAACCAAAACTTTCAAACATGCTTTTGCTAATTGGATTATTCTGTAGTTATTGATTGAAGCCGGCCCTCCTAATGTGATCCTTTTACGCGAAAACCGAGACAAGACTGTCGTTTGTGGGACTTTCGATTATACTGATCTCAATGCATATCTACTAGTGGTCGTCGGGCTGGCAAACCCTGAGGCGACCCAGGTAGGACAATTCGATTCTATTGCAAAGAAAGCTCGGGAAGGCAAACCAATTCTGCTCCGAGAAACTGTTCATCTTGCAAGGAAGGAACCTCCCGTAACACTGTCAGAAACAGATGCTATTTCCAAAGCGCTGGAGCACTTCGGTTCTGGAACTCATCGCATACTTGTCTATAAAGAGGGTACAACGGAAGTTATTGGAGTTCTCAGTCAGTTGAAACTCGTCAAATTCCTCTGGGATAATGGTGCTAGCTTTCCTAGTATTGACCAGTTATATCCAACGATATTGAGAGATTTAAATATCGGAGCGCCAACTACAATTGCTATCAAGTTAGTATTTGTGTCCCCAGTGTGAGTCCAATGCTAACTTTTATACAGTGGTGGTAAGTTTAACCCGGACGCATTTTCGTTTTCTTTTACCCAAGTTGAAAGAGCAACAACAGCTGCTTCAACCAACTGCCCTAAACTTTTTGAAACATTGCTGGAAAAGTAAACTAACTTTGAAACTTTGATGTTTCTAGATAAACCGTTGACAGACGCACTTGTATTAATGAGCAATGAGGGCTTGACAAGTGTCCCCGTTGTTGATAATGGACTGAACGTGGTCGGAAAGTAAGTCAACCCCTGCAATGATATACCCCTTGTTCTCGGTTACGTGGAGCTGCAGTATATTTTTACTTCAGAAATATGTTATGCTCGGGCCTTTTCAGCAGAAGCACACTGACTTTGAAACTTGATTAGCATCTCGATCGCAGATATCAAACTTCTCACCACCTTGTCCAGCCTTCCCTTACTGAAATCCACATGCATCCATTTTGTGTCAGTGATTTTGTCTGAACGTGGGATTGGAGATGGAAAAGATTCTTTCCCAGGTAAGTCCGCTACTTTGGAGGCTGAACTCGGGCATCTTTCCTATTTTCTCTGGCAATTGGTTGAACGCGAGCTTCATCCTCAAATATCAACCTTTGCTATGGATAACCGTTATGGAATACTTCAAGTCCACTCCAATATCACAAGGAAATCGCTAACATATGTAGTCTTCCATGTCAGCCCTTACTCTACGCTAGCTCACACAGTAGCCAAACTCGTGGCAACCCGGAGTCACCGCATGTGGATTGTCGAATCATCGTCACCCTCCCCCTCGAAACCTGCGACTCCTTTATCAACACCCTCAATCAGCCATGCTGCCTTAGCAACCCCACTTTCTCCCCTTTCTTCCAATCCAACTTCGCCATCACTATCAGGGTCATTCCCAGCAGTATCAGCGGCTGCGATGCCTGGGTCCCGAATTTCTGGTCGTTTAACGGGTGTGATCAGCTTAACGGACGTCCTTAATCTTTTCGCGCGGCAGTCAGGTCTTCACCCTTCGAATCCAAATGAACAGCGAGAGCGAAGGAGGAGAAGTTCGAGTTCTTCAATTAGACCAAGTATAGATTCGGCACGGAATTCCAGCATTGATCTTCGCCGCTGAGAGACTTGGAGACTAGTTAGGAATCTTTTTCTCTCGGCTATAAATTTCACGGAGGCTGGTGTCTATGGCGTTTTGGGTTGGCGGTCAAGTTGAAATCAAATAGAGAATCATGGGCTTTAATAGACTGGGGGGTATGGAGTCCTTGAGGTTGATTTTATGGGAATTACTTTCTTCTGGGGGTGGGAGCGATGGGATATCAGAATGAAAGAATAGTAAGAGGGCTGTGGGCTCTGGTGTGAGGTGAGGATACAAAAAGATACCAATTCAAGAGAAGTTTAAATGATGAAGCATCATTTGTGATTGAGTATAGTACTGTATTAATTGGTTTAGAGCACCATCCCTGCGCCCATTTTGACCTTCATTCTCTTGAATTCCCGGCACACGAGTAATAAAGAGTCAAAATGACAAGAGTTTCTGAAAACGGGAGAGATTCATTCATGGGAGAAACTCTCTCATTAGGCTGAATTCTCTTCAAAGGTTCGCACAATGAGGTTAAAAACAGGAAAGGATGGCGCTCTAAAGCGGTGTTGGTGATAAGCTGATGGTCGTAGGGTTCTAGGTGTTTTCTTTCTGTTTTGAAGCTTATGCTAGAAGCCTTGCGGAAAATAGATATCAGGATGGGAGACCTTCGATATTCATATTCCTCTCTTTAGTAAGTTTTCACTCATTTGAAGCACGTTACTTTTCATGAAGGTCTTTTCCTTATATATAAAGATCGTTGGGGGTATGTGAGAGCCAATTGTCAAGATATGAAGGGGGTTTGTAACTTGTAAGTAATGAGGTTTTCGATTCAATCAAGGTTCACTTTCTCAAGTTGGTATCTATAGACTATACTGTAGTACCGAGTAAAAACTCCAAGTGAAATAACAGACTTGCACACCCAACTAAGCCTTTAAGTTACTTTTATCACCTTCCCGTAAATACGGGTCTCCTTTTCTCGCTGAACGCTTTCAAAGCCTCGTTCCGATCCTCCGTCTTAACAACTCTGTCGTACATCTGATTTTCCACCAGCTCCTTCCCTGCCTCTACCGCCTTAAGCGCACTCCTAACAGCCGTTGGTGCGCCCTCACAAATCTCCCTTGCGAGATTAATCGCCTCCCTCAACACCTCATCCCCAGCCTTCTTCATCAACGCTTTCTTCCCCTCTGGCGTCTCTTCTTCTCCCTCTGGGGTTTCAGAATTGACATACACGATCCGATCCGCGATACCGAGGAAATACGCTTCTACGGCGCCGACCCGACGGCCCGTGAGGATTAGATCCCGAGCACGGGCGGTGCCGATGAGAGAGGGGAGACGGTAGGTGCCACCGGCGCCGGGGATGATGCCGAGACGGGTTTCGGGGAGGGCCACGAAGGCGGTGGAGGCGAGGACGCGGAGGTGGGTGGAGAGGGCTAGTTCGAGGCCGCCGCCTAGGGCGAGGGAGGAGATTGCGGAGATGGTTGGGACTGGGAGGGAGGAGAGGGCTGTGAATGTTGAGCGGAGGTTTGTGAGGAAGGCTTGGGTTCTAGTTTTGTTTGTTAGTGCGAATGTTTTCCAATATCAATTTATAAGAAATATGGGGAAACATACTCCTCCCCACTCATCCCCCTCCTCTCCTTCAAATCCGCCCCCGCGCAAAAACACTCATCAACTTCACTCGCCAAAATCACCGCCCTCGTCGGCCCCCTCTCATCTTCCCCCGCCGCACCACCATATCTCTTCTCGGGCGGCACCTCACTCCCATCCTCCGCATACTCTGCTGCTATCGCGTCGATGTTCGTCCTTAATTCCTGCAACAGCTGTCTAGAAATTGCATTTCGAGCGGAGGGACGGGAGAGCGAAAGGATGCGGATGCGGCCGCTGTGGGGGGCTTGGATGTCGTTGATTTTTATGACGGATTGAGGGGCCGCAGTAGAGTAGGCTCGTGGAGCAAGTCTGAAGGCGGAGGGTCGAAAGAGGAGACGGAGATGGTGGGTTGGTGGCATGGTTTTGGTGTTGTGGTGGTATTTACTTGCTCTCTTCAAGCTGCCGAGCTTGTCTTGTCGTCCAGCCTCGGTTCAAAGCGGTTCAACATCCGGGTCGGACCTCACTCCCGAAAGGGATCATCCCGGCGTTTAAGAATGCCATCATAAGAACATGGCAATCCCAAATTCAATTCCATTGACTTCAAAAATTCTTGGAAATTGGAAATGTTTCAATTGTGGAAAATGAACAAGTAGTCGAGTTGCCAACCCCCCACAAGTAAGAAGTGAATTTACGAATACAAGTAATTGAAGCTAGCAATCACATGTCGTCACCCCTCTTTGATGCGATGACGTAGCTGACGTAGTAACGCAAAAACATCCCTGCAACTAGCTCCCCAGCTTCCTCAAAACCACCTACAATCCCAACCTCGAGATGCCTTTCCCTTCTTTTCCACACCAAATCAAAATCAAACCGAAGCTCCAAATCATTTTCACACGAAAACACTAAACAACACGAAAATACAATGTCTTTCCTCACAAGAACCACTCCCCTCCTTCGCAGCGCGGCCTTCGCACCACGCGCCTTCTCTACGAGCTTTGTCGCCCGCAAGAGTGCTACGGAGACTGTGAAGGATACGGTTAAGGGTATTGATCGTAAGGCGGGTGATGTTTTGGTTGATGGGATTGAGGCTGGTCGTAAGTGTCATTCCTTGTTCATTTCAATATGTGTTGGTTGCGTTGGTATGGGTGGGGAGATGATAATTCACTTCATCATCAGTCCATTGAGTACTTCCATCTCAATCGCTGAAAGTCCATATCATACTCATTTCACATCCAAAGACCTTCTTACCCCTCCTCCATTCTCCCAATCCTCCATCCCCCCAATCCCTCACCATCCCATCCCATCACAACCCCTCCTTCAACCCCCCTCCCTTCCATCCCTTCTAACACCCCCACAGAAACCGCAGCTCAAAAAGCCTCCGAACTAGCCGGCCTCTCAAAGGGCGAAGCAAAGGGTAAAGCCTCTGAGATCGCAGGTCAAGCCTCAGGAAAGGCCGCAGAAGTATCAGGCATGTCCAAGGGCGATGTAAAGGGAAAAGCCTCTGAGTTAGCAGGACAAGCTAAGGGAAAGGCGAATGAAGTTGCCGGTCAGGCAAAGGGAAAGAAGGAAGAGGTTAAGGGAAAGTTGTAAAGGCGAAAAGGGAAGGAAGGGTGCCAGGCATTGAATTCCATGGTTTGGAGTCTACTAGCATGGGAATTTGCTGGGATGAGATGAGATGATTTGTACGAATGTACGATAGCTGGGGAAATTCATGATTACTACGCATTGCAAATTTCAAAACGATCAATCAAACCCGTCACCAATTGTAGAGTCTGAGCATCATTTTAGTTGTTGTACCAAGATCCGAATTTCCCTATTCCTCTCCCCCACACTCACCTCATCTCTTTCTCCCGAGCCAACTTCTAAATCCTACTCAACATAAAACAATTCCTACACTCCTATCTTATTAAGTATTAATTCTTACTCTCGCACGACCGTTATTCTTGCAAGGTTACCCCGCGATCCCTTCCCAATTTCAAAATTTCACCAAATGCTATTCTCACCGACTTACCCGGCGAAAATATCTTTCACAACCAAGTTACCCTGGGCCTGCAAATATCCCCCAAAATTCGTACTTTGTGAAAATCAAGGAATGTTATTCTCAACAACTTACCCGGTGATGGATCTTTTTCACAACTAGGTTACCCTGTTACCGCCAAAAAACCCCAGTGCGAATTGTAATAATGGAAGTAGCCCTCGTAATTTGCATTGCAGTACGTCCAAGACGAAAATTACAAAATTGGGAATGAGGAATAGAGGAGGAAAACGAAAGCTACTCATACGAACCGGAACCAATAAAAGGGGTAGTAGGTAGGTATTCATATATTAAACATAAACCCCAAGCATCGAAAGGGCTGTGAGACAGCTTCTACTCACCAAGGACAAGAACCACTACACGATAATACGTTTATGATATTTCAATTCATTGCATTCATTCATTCCCAGCATTCGCCGAGCTAAATATACAACCTACCTACCCAGCCAAAATCAACATTTTCCCAGCTCCGCATCCAGCCAGCACCACACAAATGCAAACACTTCCAACGCCCAAGAAATGCACACATCCCCTACCCCATCATCCCCCCACCCCCTCCCCCCTCCCTTCCCCAACCTCTTACCCACTCAACCCCCCTCTTCAGCCAAAACCCAAACCCTCGCCTTCAACCGATCAACCACCTCCCCGCGAATCCACTGCACATCCCTCCCCATCCCAACCTCCCTATCCGCCCACTCAAACAGCAACTTCAACCCGAGCAGCCGATCCCTCTTGCCACTCTCAATCGTCGCATTCTCCAGCACCAGGCGCGCATCAACCACCGTCTCCTTGGTCCCCGCGTGGATATCACTCGCGCCCCCATGATCAGGCGGAAGCACCAATGCTCGTTCAGCCTTTGTGAGTGATGAGAAGGCTGGGAGGTCAAAGAGCCATTCTAGAGAGTGGCTCGATGTGCCGGTGTTATCGTTTAGGGCTTGGAGGGTAGCTTGGAATGCAGATGTGTTTGCGTCGTGGGCGGGGCGACGACGGACGTAGACTGTTTGGGTTGCTTTGAAGGAGGCGATATGCGTCGGGTTACTCTCGAGATCAAGGACGATATTCCAGTATTCGGTACTATTCGTGCGCACGCTTCTAATCTGGTCGAGTTCCGGTAGTAGACAAGGCGTATGTTTTTGAATCTCCTCTCCATTTCGGAATATAACAGAGATAGGAATAGGGACGGGTTGGTCAGTATCGATATCCCGTGCCACCAAGCATCGAGCTTCTGCCGCGAGAGCCCAGAAATGTCGGAAGGCTTGGAGATGGGATTTGTTGTCTTGTACTGAGGATGGGAATATGGGATAAAAGGCGACAACTAGTGCAGCTATGGCCATGTTTGACGTCCCAAGCGTGAAAGTTCCGCCTCCTAAAAATAACGCACCGATAGCAAGGTGAGCTGCAAGATGACTTCCGTATGGCGTCTCATTGTCATCCCGGCCATGCATGGATCGAAGTCGACGGAAAACAATAAGATCTCCAGTCCCGGCCATGACTGTTGCAAGACCAAGAGCGACCAAATCCTGGCAATGGCGAATGGTGCTCCTCGCTAGCTTTTTGTCGTATGTGTCCGCCTCTATTCGACATATTCGCATAAACTGGTCCAAATAATGAATCAACAGATCTCGAACAGCGAAAGATCCCGATCCAGCAAATCGTAAAGCAATACTGAAACAGAGGCCTGTGATAATATCGTAAAATGGAAGGTCACTACTCGTCAGACTCTTGACACGCTCCAGAGAGCCGTTTGCTCTATAAGCTGCTGGCAAGCTCCTTTTGATCCACAAAAGAGTGGGCTCGATCTTACTCCATAAAATGAGATTCTTAGCCAGAGTTCGAAGTAAGAAGATATCCGGTCGAACGTAGTCGAACTGCAGAATCGATTCAGGCACATCAATTTTGCGTGCAAGTACCTGGTTCTCCGATTTCATAAAAATGAGCGCAATCGCTACTACAGCACCAGCAGTCGCCTTGTCTAGAACATGAACCAGGTCAACCTTCTTGCTGCCAGCGGCTAGGGTAAGTAATCTTTCGGTAAGTCGCATATCATGAAGACCTTGGAGGTCAGAGCCTTTTCCAAGATTGATGAAACCGAGGGCGAACCCAGCTGCAAGTCGATATCCCTCATTCCTCAGCGGTTCTTCCTCAGCCTCAGTATCGATATGCTCGATTTCGGAAACCATGATCTCGCTCATACGTCGATGTTGTGTATTGCAGTAGAGCAGACCAATACCCATTATTCCCGTGGTCTGAGTCAACGGAGACAGGTTGAGTTCAGCTGCCCCAGGTGGTAACATGCGGGTTACATGGACCGACAGCAGTCGCGTGATCAAAGAATCCATTGTGCCCATGTAAGATGCAGCGAGGCCAAGGAGGAGACCAATCGAGGTCATGGTGTGTTTCGGTGTAAGATACTTGAACGCAACCCATTTTGCCACCGATTTCAAATGTCCATTGAGCCCCAGAGCAAGGAGAAAGCCCGCATGGCGGTTGCTCAAATCTTGGGCTGGCTTGTTGAAAAGGATCCAGGAGGTATCGATACCTTTGGCATCTCGAGAAATGCTCAAGCCAGCAGCAACGCCCGCGTGAAAGAAAGCCCAGCATACTTTCTCCTCTGTAAAGGCATTCTTGTCCACGCCAATTGTATTGTTATCAGGTTTCATGACACAACTTAGATTGAAACCGCCAATCATTAGCCGTTCAGTCAAAAGCGGGACCCTAGCACTGTAATACATTAATCCACGGCCTGATGGGATTGCTAAAGTACGATAAGCCAGCATTTGTGCATGGTCCTTTTGCGCTTCGAGAACATCTGATTCAGTCCATATTGGTAGAATTACGCATCGTGCTACAGTGGGCCTTGAGGTATTAAGTATTCCCATAGCTTCATTCATCCGTCTGTCGTCTTTGAATATTGCGCGTGTTACGGCTTGGCGATCCATCTCGGCAACACCATCAAATGGCCTCGTGGGTTCAGGCTCGATTATAGATGTACATATTGCGTGAACATCAAGACTCGCTTCGTGAGTCGGGATGAGAAGACTAGTTTGTGAATGGCTTGGTCGCTGTCCAGGAGTTAGAAGCATATTGACATCTTCTCGGCCCGCTATAGCGAGTAATTCTTTGCTCCAGGCTGTTGGTGGCTCAGACTGGCAATGTACGAGTGCTTCTTGGAGGGGAGCAAGAACAGCTTCTGGGAGAGTTTCGAGCAGAAGCATGTCTAGCCCTGCAGAAGCTAGAGCTTCGACAAATTGTGGAGAAGACCAGGTAGGCTGCATTCTCTTAAAAAAATTATCAAAGAGGAGTGTTCTAGGCGTTAGCCGAGTCCATTGAGAATTTTGAGTTTTCCTTGCTAACGACGGCGCTCTCGTGGCAACAAGCATCGGTAAAGTTATAAACTCCTCCCGGTCTTGCTTTGTGAAGCAATTTTGTATCCATTGGTATACCGACGGATATTGAAATGGTTCGGGTATTGGAGGTTCAATAGAGGATGCTAAATATTCGTTAACATGAGATCTCACAAGTGTCGCGATCCACCTACCAGTGTCATAACTCATGTCGAGCAATGAAGCTTCTTCGACTTCATACTGTTCAAACCACGTTGGCCATTTCAACCACTTGATAAGTTGAGCTAGGACTGGCGTCAAACTAGCAGTGCCCGTGCTAAAGGAATCGGTGGTCATTGTATCAAGCTTAAATTCCTCTCGAAGAAGATGAAGCCCCATAACGACATCAACCAGGGCATCTCGGCGGACCTTGATATCTCTATCTCCAGAGGTTGGCAGCGTACCAGAAACAGTTGATTCTCCAAAAGATGAGTTAGTGAACTCTCTTGCGAGCTTGAGATGCGTTTCCATGAAATCACTATCATTGCCTATGGGCGAGTTCAAAACAGGCGAAGATGGCTCGGAGTCTTTTGATGTCTGGTTTGCATCAGCGAGCCACGCCCAGGCCGGGTTATCCGCCCATGCTGGCATCGGGTTTCCATTGGCAGTCTCTTGGGTCAGCATTGTTCGCCAACTCTCCAAATCCATTTGAGCTCCGCTGCTAGATCGCAGATGTCCCCTGGATTTCGTTTTCGAAGCCGCTTTTCTCCGCCCCGTCTTAGGCTCGTTGCTTAGACTAAGGAAAAGCGAAAGGAGGGTGATCACAAGAGCAGTCCATTCGATATCCACCGTTAAGATTGACTCTAAGCGAAGCCATTGCATGACCTGCCACCATCCTACCAATATTCCTTCTCCATTTCCCGGTCCTGGAACGACTGCTCTGCAAACTTCGAGTATTTTGCATACATGAGGATTGCGAGGTTCTAATAAGATCTGTAGTTGATGCAGCTTTCCCTCATCATCTAGAAGATCCACAATGCCACGATGTTGGGTATGCCGTAAGCCGCGAAGTGCACGAGGTCCTTGACTTAAGACTCGTTTGAAACCTCCTTCACGCCTAGCACTAGGTGTGGAATTGTGGCCGAGGCTTCGAATATTACTGATGGCAAATTTGCCAGGAAGTGGAATCTTCATCAGAACGCTCCACGGAGCTTGCAAACTAAGCTCTCCATAACCATCTGGAGTTCTCGTCAAGACAAGAATGCGTGAAATATGACCGTCATCAATCCTGCATGCATCTAAGACATCATCTGCTCTGACAATAGAGGCCAATGATAGTACATTGATATCTTTGTCTCCTTTCTTTCCACGAACGGTGCTGTCATGGGTTGCACTGGAATGGATCTTCCTGTACACAGTCAAGACCAAGAGTTTCTTTTCATCAGGATCCAAGATGCATATCACAATTGCACTGCCATGTTTTTCATCTACAGCAGACATGGGAGCAATGAGAGTGAAGATTTTACACTGACTTGTGGCAGGCATATGTTGACTGGAATACCGAACATTGCTGTGCTCTGCGGGAACCGAACAAACTTTGGTGAGGACAACTTCTTGTCGAAGAGCGTCAAATTCTTCGTCATCTAGGCCCATGCTGTGAAAACCTTCAAAATCTCCACCTGCTCTAAGTTCGTCTAGCAGATCATCTACGGGAGCTTCGAGAAAGCTGTTTAGACTCTGGTTAAATGGCGGAGCATGAGAGAAACCTGGCCCATTCGCTCCCACGTAGCCGCTGATACTAGTTCTCCCGTGTTGACTGCCTAGAGATTCACCGCGCCGGATTGAGTTGTGCTGATGCCCAGCAGCCAGTTCAGTAAAAGCTGATCGTTCATGATTTGCGGACAAGTCTGCTCGTGCGAGCATCGAACTCACACGTCGGGATTTTCTCCTTGGGATCGTGCCACCTTCGAAATCAGGGTCAAGTGTAGCAACAAAATCAACAATTTTCTCCTTAGTTCCGTCGGCCTTTTTCTTACCGGTTTTCGTGCCGATTGTTGTATTTACTCCCAGACTTTCTCTATCTCTGTCTCTGAAGGTTGCTTGACCTTCCAAATTTGGAGTGGTGGCTCCTGTTGCGGTACCTGGCATGAAAGAGCTTCTGCGACGGGATGGGTCGCTAGGTATCCTGCGTTTCTCACTCAGGCTTTCTTCCCCGATATATGACATTCTCCAAACGGTGTACATGCTGGTTTGCCGGTTCAGAGTTAGGGCGAGAACCAGAGGTTGCTGATCACTCCCCTTGTCAAATTCGCCCCGGCGTGAGATGTGAAGTATTTCTTCTGCAGTATCCAAAGAACTGACTTTCCCGGAGCCTCTGCGGTGTCCCTTGCTCTCCTTTGAAGGTTGAGCAACTACCAGACCTAGCTCGGAGAGGGGATCGGTAAGGGAAAACAAGCGAGGCCATTTCGAATCATTCTTCAACCCAGGTGGATCCCACAAATCTTTCAGCGTAGCATTAAACTGGAGTGACATTTGTTTCGGTGCTCCTAGGTCGGCTATTGAGAATGTTGACTGTTGAGAACTTGAAGCGGACCATGGTTGCGGCTGTGAGGAAACGAAGGAATTCGGAGGGACTTTGGGGAACTTCAATGAAGCTGGAGCGAGAGTATCGAAGCGGAGTTTTCGTTGTATTATTATGCCACTTGGGGCAGCAATTGCACATTCAACCTCGAATGGCAGATGTATAACATGGCTTGTTCCAGAGAGAAAGTAGACATGCGCCTGTGTTTTAAGGAATACCACGATCGCCGCAGATCTTTTTGACGAACCCTTCTTCTGTTTATCCTTTGTATCCTTCGTCTCAAGTGGCCCAACAGTGGGAAAAGACGTCAAAAGAGCTTGGCTCACAGCTTCCTTCTCGAGATCGAATTGGTAGCTTTTGCGAAAGATCCCTCCTCTTGACCAAATCACACTTCGCGGGGTAACAAGTAGTTCGTCCTCATCTGCCGTTGAGTCGGTCTCGCCATCACATTGGGTATGCCATTCGTAGGCCGTGGCGGCGGGGTCTTCGGGGAGGAGATGTTCTTGAATCGCATATTGGAGGCCTGTAGGTTGGTGGAGGCCTAGCGAAATGACCGAGGCCATTTCTCAGGATGTATGCTGTCGCGCGCAGCTCATAAAAACGCCATGAAATGCGCTTGGGGAATTGAACGATGAGGATCGATTGGCATGTTTTGTCTGCAGAAACTTAATGATCGGGGCTGGCTTAGGCAGGCAGGTGTTGGTTTCGTCGTGCAACTCGCGATTTCCTCCAGGAAGACGCGACGCGAATATGTGTGCTCCGTGCACGAGGGCTACGATAACAGGGTAGGTCAGTTGTGTAGGGCGCCACCTAATACTCTCACAACTCCACATTACAAATACATACCTACTTTGTTGTCAAAAATCTTTCCTCTTTTGGGTCCAGACCTCTATATAACGAAGGTCACATCCTTTTTCTTTCATGCAAACTGGACAACTAGTTAACTGCACAAATTTGTTTAAAGTAGTAGCCTTCTGCCTTCTGTGTTTTTTGGGGGCATTATATGGTTCAAAATAAGAAAAGTAACGAGACAAATGCCCTGTTTTAAACTCAATTCTCTATCACAGTCTGGACTCTGGCACGATGAAGCTAAAAAGGGATATGAGTAGGCAGTGCTACTTTGAGCCAATTATTGCTGGTCTTATTAAAAAGCGCGGCCAAGTTCGTCCAAAGAAGTGAAGTGTTAGAAAAACTAGCTTACGTCTGATATCTTGAACAGCTGCCACACCATGTCCCAGCTCTCGCACATACACTTGCAAACTTTTTTTCTTGCGAACGGCCAATTGAAGCTGGCTTACAAAACACCATCACATGCTCATTTAATACCCAATCATGCAAATACCGATCAAGCGCCAACAAACTTTGAATTCAAAGATCTACCTAATGCTTCCATCTCAACCATGTTTTCCGAACGCCGATTCTATGCAGATCATGCATGCAACACCATCCAGAATCCCAAATCCAAATTTTTACACCGCAACGTGGAGACCCAAACTACGCACCGGTAGCGCTGGCCTCTCAAACACATGCGTCCTACACAATCACGCCCAGTATCCAGAAAAAACTCCGCGGCATCATCATGTGCTAGTCAAAGCCAAAACCAGGTATGCAAAACAAGAATCCAATTCGAGAGTTAACCCTAATCTGATAATCCAGGGCGTTCATGGAGACGGTCTTTTGAATGGATGTGCTTCGGTGTTGAGCACATAATCGTCGAGGCTAATAACGTCTGGAGTCGAGTATAGGAGATAAAAGTATTTTAATGTTTCGGCTAGCCAGAAACTTTCCATTTCGTCAATTTGGAAAGGTGTCCGCATCGTAACGTCCAAAATAGCCGAGTGGCCGAAATGTGTGCTAGTAGCATTGATTATCGAAGTAAACATTTTCCATCCCTTATCCTGCCATGTCGTGTCCCCAGTAATTCGATACATGTACCAAACAGACTCAATTGCTTCTGGCCTACATAAATTTAGTGGGGATTTCTCTGCAATAATATGAACTTCACCTACCTAAGGATGTATTTCCGAGATCGGAGATGAGTAAATCCTGGTGGAAGAGACTCTTGCTTTATCCGATTAGCAACAAATTCTGCGTGAGTTACTGGCATCGATGGATCCATAAAATCATCCGGATGTGGGAGGAGTGACGTCTCAGACTTATAGCCATGTTTAGCTACTGCTTGTAACTCAACCGCGGTGTTCTCCGCCTTCTCCGCGTACATCGCTTCCACAGCTTCATTCTTTACCGATTGGGCTTTTTTGAGTTCGTCCAATTTGCCGATGGGAAGCGTATCAACCCTTTTTTCAATCGAGTCTCGTTTCTCTAATCCTGGAATTCCCGGCACAGATTCAGTGAAAATTCCCTTTTCTAATGATTGCTCTTCAACTTCTGCATTTGCAGCCAGTTTTGTGAGTTCCTTCGCCCGCTCAGTCTCAGCAGCCTTCTTCAGTTGCAACTCCTTCTCCCGAGCAGCCTTGTTAGCCTTATAATCAGCCACATTCGCATCTCTAATACCGGCGATCGGATCCAGTGCCCAGTTGTAAGCGGTTTCGTTCCAATGGCAATTTGTGGTGCTATTACAAGGCATTACGTCGCCTGCTTCTGCCATGATTCCGGTATCTGTTGATTCATATGCCCACACGCAGCCATCAGTAAGTCTTTGAGCGATTTCTAGATCACCTTCATAATCAAAAATCTTGGCTCCCATCCCAACCATTCCGCCAATAAAGCAGGTGAGATGGGTTACTTGGGGAGTGAGGGGGTATTCATCTTCGTTGGTAAGACCCCAGCGGTTAAGCGAGCCGGTAAAAAGAATATCGGAATCTCCTGGGACCATGGGCCTGAAGAGCATATGCGTTCGAATAGCGTTCATCGTCATGTTGTACATTTTTTGATATTTGTCCTCTAAACCACCTAGTAGAAGATATTGCTCCAGAATGTTAGCACGGGTGAGGTTATGAGAGCCGGAACATTACCTTCGGAAAGTACTCATACGTTGAATCTTGACCACCACCCATGCTGTACGTCCCCCCGTTTGCTACCAAGCCTTGGGGTTTGCATACATCGCCATCTTGAACGCTTTCAGGCATTGGCTGGCGAGAATCCGGATCAAAAGGGACTCCAGTCAAAGGGTGCACGGGTACGGTAGGTGTTGGAATACCTACAGCGGAAACGACTCCTTCGCCTTTACCGCCTACCACATTTTCGCTCCTTTTCAGTTTGGCATGTGTGCTGTCCCAACCCTGAATGTGACCTCTGCTTGGCTCGCCGGGTGTGATCTGAAACTCAAGTTCTTCTTGCTTGGAGGTCTTCTTTTTCGGCTTAGGTTCTCGGACAGTAGCTGGCATAGGAGGTACGTGGCCAACAGGTTCGTCGTCTTGCGTAGGGGTGTCATTGAGAAGGGGTGTTGCACTCATAGGTTGTTGCTTGATCATTTCTACTGTACGATTGCAACCTGAAGCATCGACCTCACCAGGGAAAACGCCTCGAAGGCCTGTTGTCCCGCTATCCTGCCATTCAGATAGTGCATTTGTTATACGGGCCACGGCGTCGTAGTATCGTGAGTCGCGAGTCAACTGCGCAAGTCGTGTGAACTCCAATGACAAGGACCCCAGTTCCGCTAAATTCGATCTTTGGCCAGCTCGGTGAGGTTGGGAGGCAAAGGCTGGTTTCCAACGGTAATATAGTAGTGGCATTCTGTTTGGCGTGTCAAATGCTCCCATGAGAACTTCTGCTAGCTCTACAGCCTTATCTAATAGAATCTTATACTTTTCGCCACTAACATCGTAGGCAGCTAGAAGACCACCAAGATATCGGATTGTGGTCTCGAAAAGCGGAATATCTCCGCGAGGGGATGTCGTGAAATCTATTAACTCCACAGCTTTTACCGCTTCTTCGAAGTCATCCTGCAAGTCCATGATCCAGAGTGTATCGAGAGTATCTACCAGAGTAGCAGCCCATCCACAGAAGGGATCGCGGAAGTTTCCTGATACTGGAGACAGTTCATCGTGGAGCCATGCATGTTTTCTGTATCCCTTCCAAGCTCTTTGAAATTCCTGTTTCACTTGGGCCTGCCTCCTCTCCCGATCGATTTTAGCATCTGTGGTCTCGTCATCGAAGTTATGCTGGATCTTTGGAATCTTGAGGGGTTTTCCAGTCGGCAGTTGTATTATAGACTCTGTGGGTACTGGGAAATGCTCCTTCTGCTTCTGCCAATGTATCGTTGTTGGAGCGGCTGGTAAGGGGTCCAATTCTTGTCGTCCAGGGGGAGAAACGGGGTGAATATCGATCACTGTATCGTCGTCTGGATTGTGAGCTTTCGCAGGCGGGTGTGGCTTGATAGGGAGTTCGACAGGAGGTTTACCGGCAGCTTCAGGGGCTGTTTTGGGTCCTGTGGTCGCTTTTGAGTCGAGCTCAGTCTGGGAGGGAGCTTCTGGCGCAGCAGGCTTCTTAGGCCCCGAATCGTCGCCGTCCAATTCATGTCCAATTTCAGGTTGGGACGTCGATTCTAGCTCCGAGATTTCCTTGTCGTTAGAAGTAAATCCAAGGGGCTGCTCATCATCAGCCTCCTGCAGCGGTGGGAAATCGAGTAGCTGTGCGCCCGTGTATTCATTCCAGTCGCCATTTCGAGTTATTCGAATGATCAAGAACACGCAGACAGCCGCGAAAGCGAGGAAAACACGATAGCGCCTCATGCGGAACATGTTGGGCTACCTAGGTACTTTGTCGCTCCCTTCCAGAGACCCCGAGGTAGATAGAATGCGTTGCGGCGCACACACGACGTCTGGTGCGATGAGGGGCCCCGTATGAGGCACGCGACGCAGTTTCGAAGATCAAACCAAGTGGGCGGGCATGGCGGGTGATGATCTCGCCGTTGGAGAGAAGAGGGAGGCTCGAAGGATCAGGGCGTCGCACTGTCCATCAAGTCGCCAGGACAGAGAAAGTAGGTGAGTAGTCGGTTGATCACTCGGAGAGTACAATAACGAGCGGAGTGGGAAGTGAGGAGGGAATGATGGGACACAGAAACGAGGGAAGGGATGGATTTTGTCGGTCAATGCCAAGAACGTACTCGTATCTGGTACGGAGTACTTTTCGCAATTCATGGGGTACCGCCGTCGTGGCTTCCGTCGGGGCCGGGGCGCTCGCTGCAGAACAGGGTCTTAGTCGGGTCGCAACTGGGGTAGTAACCTTAAAGGCAAATCACCAATACTGTAATGATTCGCAAAGCAAGAGCTTTTAGCTTCGCTCTAGAACCTCGTTGGCTCTTTTGACATATGAAAAGACCCACAAAGTCCATCCTCCTCCTCCTCCTCCTCTCCCCCTGACTGCTCGCTTGCCATGGGATACTGTATATCAATATCAACATTGCAATGCCCGATCCAGACACCGTTGTACAAATTAATCGAACCATATTCGCCAATGGCCAATACAAAAAAAGGAAGCCAAGGCTTGGGGCTTGTGTAGAGCCGGTGTTGGATGCTTTTGCGGTCGATGACTTGGCAGTGTGACCAGAATAAGTTTGACTTCCAAGGTTCTACAGTAGCGAAGCGAGAAGAAAGTCAACTGGGCCTCGAAGATATATTTAAGAAGAATAAGGCTGTTACCTGATCCTCGTTGGCTAAACTTCAGATGATGTAGCCCACTTAATGTTTATTAAGTGCAGCCCTTCACTCGCATGGCAGGCAGTCACGAAATTGCGGGGTGCAGGAGGCCATCTCGGCAGTACGAAGATCAACTTTGCTGTTCTTGGTCTCTCACATGGCGGTCTATTTTGTTCATTTGGCCTGTACAGCGCCGGCCACTCGATCATTTCTTCCATACAGATGAGTGTTGTACAATTATGTCGTGATACCTCGCAAGCATAAAGCCCCGACGCCCTCATATGCGATGTACCACCTACACATACCGAGAAAAATTCCAAAGTGACACTTAGTGACATGATTTATTCTTCCATTCCACCCGGGCCCGGTGCCCTACCCATCTGTCGCGCCTTGAGCATCTCGTCACAAAGAAGCAGATTAGAAGCAATGCCAGAGCTAGACGCAATGGCATTTCGTAGTACTCGGAAAGAGTCAAAAACGCCCTCCAAAACGGGATCCATAGGCTGGCCGGTCTTCAGATCGAGACCAACAGTGTTACCCTCTGCTTGTTCGTCTTGAAGAAGAGCAACTATAACATGGTCAGCAAGCTCTATTGGGGACAAGTAGTATTACTCACGTGCGTCCTGGATATCATGTCCAGCGTTGGCGGCCAAAGTTTTTGGGATAATGAGTAGAGCATCGGCAAAGGCTTGAACACCCCACTTCGCCTTACCCTTGACAGTCTTGCGGAAAGCTTCGCTATTCAAATGCGCTGAACAAGCAACCTGAAATGCTCCTGCTCCTGGGACGACGCTCTTGTCGACAATCATGTTGTAAACACTCCGAAGACCGTCACGAACCGCGTCGGAAATCTGTGAGATGGTGTGCTGGTTTGGTCCTTTGATGAGAATCGTAACGGATTTTGGCTCCTTGACATCTTCGATGAAGGTATATTTCTCCTCGCCTAATTGATTCTCGTAGACCAGGCCGGCCCAACCAAGAACTTCAGGTGATAGGTCATCAACGCTGTTTTGTGCAGTTCCCCCACAGATCAGCTGTAATCTCTCCATGTTACGTCGCTTTGCCCGTCTAAGTGCAAATATACCATTTTTGACGAGTACGTCTAACGATAGTGGATCGATTCCCTTCTGGTTGATGATAACAAATCCTTTCTTGGGATCGCTACCACAGACCTCTTTCTTCAGTTCAACAATTTTTCTTAATTTCTCGTCCACGAATCGTCGCTCACTCTCAACAAGCTTGTCTCTCTGTTCAGCGCTAGAATAGTAGAATCCCGAGTTGATTTCGGATTTCTCGTACTCTAAGCTGACGTTGAGACTAAGAATGAAGGCATTTTCGACTCTCTTGGGCATATCAGGATGTCTTGCGCCGTGATCTAAAGCAAGACCTCTGATAAGTTGTGTCTCGGAAGCCGTTCTGTGCTGCATCTTCATAATCTCAATCATATGTAAATCTGGTTTTGCAGGAGCTTGGTAGATGGACAGGACAGCGTCGACAATATCGGGTGTGAGTTTCTCGGCGAGGGAGTGGTTGAGTTTAGTAGAAAGCGATGTTCGCGCGACGGACAATAACAGTTCTCGGTCGACCTCTTTGGCAAGCTTGAAGGTATCTAGAAACTGGAAAATGCAACTATTAGCATAGCTCTGCTTGCAACACGCTTTACTCCATACCTTCAAAGATTCAGTCTTTGCAATTTCGTAACCATCAGTGATGATCCTGGGATGTAAACCCTCGGAAATGTATCGATTTGCCTGCTTCAAAAGCTCGCCCACCAACAGCACAACGGATGTTGTTCCATCTCCGCAAATATCATCCTGGGCAGTCGCTGCTCTCGCAATCATCACCGCCGTTGGATTTTGAATTTGCATCTCTCGCAGAAGCACGTTGCCATCTTTCGTAAGTTTGATCTACAGAGACCAAAAATTAGAATATAATTTCGTAAATCGAGGCTGCCATTTCGTACCGCTCCAGCTCCATCGACAAGCCTTGTGCACAAGTTAGCTATTGTTCCTTAGTGGGGTAAAGGCGCACAAACATCTTGATGGTACCCAAAGGGCCCAAATTAGACTTCAACACATCCTGCAGTCCTTCTCCAGCGTTGATGTTGACAGCCAAAGCTTCCCCTCTCCGCTACGCAGTCTCAGTAAATAATTTCTCCCACGAAGGACTTGGAACTCACCCTGGACTCCGCTTTTGGGTTGAGAAGCTGTGCGGCAGACATATTGACAGCAGCGGGTATCTAAAAAATGTGTATTTGGGTGCCTTGGGGCGTAAGGACGAGAATAGAAAAATTATGGTTCGTCGATACTTTTTTTCGTCGCCAGGCAGGACGCGAAGCGCGACCTCTTGGTGTGGCTACGGCGGGCCGGATTTTTTTGCGCAAGGCTGCAGTGCATCATCAACAGCTGCTCGCCTTGTCTGAGCTTCCAGCTCCATCTTCTCACTTCCCTCATTTCTTATTTTCTTTTGCCAGCGCCATCCGACACGATGTTTGCAGGCTGGAACCTCGTTATTCTTCTGTCCATTCTTTGCCAGCAATGTGTTGGCTTCATTTGGCCATTTACAGCCTTTACAGCCACATTTGCATCTGGTGATACCCCTATTGAGGATGCCACCGCCGCCAGGAAGGTTGCCATCATAGGTTCGTTCAGCTTCTCTCTGCCGTCCATCTGCCAGCTTCATTTCGCTTCTTTGTATGCTCACTCATGTCGCGTCGGGGAAATATGCTTCATCCCAAGTCATTATTTTCTCTATACTCGAGAATGCTCAGGGGTTGAGGTGCTTCTCGGAAGTTTCGGGTCTGACGTTCACCAAGAGCTTCATTGTTATGCTGCTGCAAATTGCTGTTTATCTCTCATCCCGAGTTATATTTTTTATATAACAGCTTTCGGCTACGACATAGCGCTGCGATGATCTTTGCCCGATTAGTGACGGGCAGTAGCTCGATTTAGAGGCGGGAGCTCAGACATCAAAACGACAACACCATCTAAACATTGCGCTCTTGCTTCATTCATTCGATGGTTTTTGGCCTTGACTTTGAATCCTTGGGTTACAGTCTCTGAAATAATTGGGACTTTGGGAATATGTTGTAATCGGGTTGATACATATTCATTCCCCCTATAAATTCTTTACGTCGAGACAAAAACATTTCCTCCGCGATTAATTGCCTCATTCCCTTGGAAAGCTTCACGATGATTTAAAGAACTTCTTATGAATCAAGTATTAGTGCCAGATTCCATTGACTGTTCTGAACTCTCATCTATCTCGTTCAACTTGGCTGTCCTATGCATACAAATTCATCTTGCTAACCACGTTCTATTCTACAGGAGCTGGTGCTGGTGGATCGGCAACTGCATATTACTTGCAAAAGTTTGCCAATCAATCAGGCATCGATGTTGAGATCACTGTATTTGAGCAGTCTTCATATATTGGAGGACGCTCGACAACTGTTAACGCTTACAACAATACTTTGGAGCCAGTTGAACTTGGAGCAAGTATCTTCGTTGAGGTAAACGAGATTCTCAAGAATGCAACAATAGAGTTCAACCTTGATACTTCACCATCCGAAACCGAAAATGACGATCTCCTGGCAATCTGGGATGGAGAAAAATTCGTGCATAATATGAAGGACAGCGGATCGTACTGGTGGGATACCACAAAGTTGTTGTGGAAGTATGGTCTTGCTCCTATTAAAACGTATCGCTTGATGAAGTCTGTTATCGGAAAATTCAGGCAGCTTTATGTGGCTCCTGCCTTTCCTTTCAAGTCATTGTCAGAAAAGGCTCAGGAGTTGGACCTGATATCCGTCACTTCGATGACCGGAGAGCAATATCTTGCAAGTAATGGAGTAAGCTGCATCATTTCATCATCCCATGGATTTCACTTACACAGAATAGATTTCCGGTGCTTTTACTACTGATCTCATCCAAGCAAGCACTCGTGTCAACTACGGACAGAACCTTGGTCTCATCCATGGTCTCGAAACCATGGTGTGTATGGCCATTGAGGGTGCTATGCAAGTTAAGGGAGGAAACTGGCAAATCTTCGATCGTATGATCAAAGCCTCCAATGCCACAATCCATCTCGAAACACCTGTCAACGCTATTGCCAAAAGCAAAGGCAAATACTCCCTCCGATCATCCACTCTCGACTCAAACAACACACAAATCTTCAAAGACGAGCTTTTCGATAAAGTAGTCATCGCAGCACCATTCCAATACTCCGAAATCGAAGTCGAAGACAAACTTCTCGAGCATTTGCCCGACAAAATCCCTTACGTTACACTCCACGTCACTCTTCTAGCTTCAAAGCAGAACCTCAGCCGTGAATTCTTCAACCTCGGACCCGATGCCGAAATCCCAACTTCCATCCTAACGACCCTTCCCGCCAACGAAATCCCCGCCAACCCCGAAGAAGGCGTCGGCAAACCAGGTTTCTTCAGCATCAGCACCCTCCGCACCGCCATCAACCCGGAAACCCTCGAGGTCGAAAAACTCTATAAGATCTTCTCTCCTCAGGCCGTCACATCTAGTTTCCTAAGCTCCATCTTCGGAACTGAAAGTAAGTTCCCCCCTCCCCCCTTCCTATAAACATAAACTAACCATACACCTCCAGTTCCTGATGACCTAACAACCATCCACCCCGCCGCCGGCCACGCACTCACATGGTACTACCCCCACGTCTGGCACTCCTACCCGTACGAGTACCCGCGCGTCACCTTCGAGGACACCCAAATCGCCCCTGGTATCTACTACACCGCAGCCATGGAACCCTTCATCTCGACCATGGAAACGAATGCGCTGATGGGGATGAATGTTGCTAAGTTGATTGTTGATGAGTATGTGGAGGTTGAGAAGTTGAAGGTGGAGAGCGAGGTGGGGGAGCAGCAGCTTTTGAGGGAGGAGGAGTTGTGAGTATTGGGGGTTGAGCGAGTCTTGTATTTGTGCCGGCGTAGCGCCATTTTACTGTATCTTAGATTACCGCTGTGTTTTTATTTTCCTTCTACTTTGTCACTACTTTCTTCACCTTGTCATTAAAAACCACAAATCAAAAAGTTATATACAACCTTTCATGCCATATACTAATAAAAACTCATTCTGCATCTCCGTCCTCTCTCCCACGCAACACATCCCACTCCACATCAACACAACCCATCTACAGTACATCCCCAATCCACTCTCACCCATCATCGCACACAAATTCAAAATAACAGCTTACTTTTCTTCAACTTCGGTAGCGCGACTTCGAATACAGGATCCACAAAGTTAACTTGACTATTCATTTTTGTAAGATACAGTATTTCCACTAAGATTCCTTGTTCGTCACGAAGAGCTTTTTTCCCACACAAGTGACACAACACAACACAACTAACTCACCCATCCTACCACACCCCACCACACCATCAAAATCCAAACCCCCATCAAACATTACATACCACACCAACCATCTCTCATCCCATCACCCAAAAAACAAACATATCTCAAACTCAATCAATCAAAAAAACTTTCTTTCATAATTTCTTCATGTTCTTTAATATACTATATATCAAGTACAGTACCAATATTATATCTCTCTCTCTATCCATCCCTCCATCTCTTTTCCCATCCATAAAATGCCAAAAGACAAATAAACGCAAGCTATGCAAATACAAATGCACCTTCCTTCCTCTCTGCCGCGGGGGTATCTATATACAAAGACCTACAGTATCTACAAACGCCACTCGATCGCACCATATATACACCACCTTCCCACTCTCCCCACCTTCCCATAAACCACACCAATACAAATCTCATATATACCATAATCACCTCCTCCTCTCCTCCCTCCTCACCACCCTCCCCGGCGGCAATCCAATACCCAAGCCCACGCCCCCGCTCTCCCTGCGTTCAAGCAGCGTTTGCTGCACGCGCTCTCTCGCAAGCGGGACATTAACCGCCTCCTCCAGATCCCCGAAATGAATGAGCATGCCATCGCCAATTCTCACGCCCCCACTGCCACTTCCATTCCGTCTCATACCCACACCACCACCACTCGCACCAATATCATCAGCTTCATCCATAGCGATAAAACTCCTCGCCGACCTCGGGATCCGGGGTGGAGATGATCGACCGCTCTGGTAATCCCGACGGTGTACGACGGGTGGTGGGTGTGACGCCGAAGTAGGATGTTGGGGAAGGGGTGGGGGTTGGAAGGGGGATTCGTAGTGGAGGGGGGATTTGCGGGTTGGTTGGTTGTTGGTGGAGTTGTGGTGGCTGTTGTAGCTGTTGAAGGAGGTAGGAGAGGGATGTTGCGAGGGGAGACGGGAGGGGGTGTTTGATGCCGGTGCGCTGCGAATGGTGGGTGGGAGTGGTTGGTTACTGGGTGAGAAGGAGGACGGTGGAATGAAGGTGCGGCGGGGTGGTGGTGGGTTGCTGTGGGGGGTGGGATGTTAGTGGGAGGTGTATATATAGGGGAGGTTGGGATTGGGGGGGTTGAAGGTCAAGAGGTTATCGAGTTTCTAAGAAGAGTATAATGGGTAGTAGTGAGTGAAAGACAACTTACTTCTCAACACTACCAACTACCGTAACACCAGACCACTCATCCCTCACAGGCCTTGCATACCCAAGCCTCGGGCTCTTTCTCACCGGCACACCAGGAGATCTTTCTCGTTGATTAAAATGCCTGAATTCCGGATCATTTTGCTCTTGATACATACGATAACTCGTATGAACAGACGGACTAAAAGTTGCTCTCGAAGGAAGTGGATCCGTCTCCGCAACGCTTCGCCTCCGAAGACCTCTACCCCTATTCGAAGTACCAGATCTATCAGAGGTATCACGAGACATGGGCTGCGAGGTGTACCCATCGGTGTGAACATCGCGTCGTTCTGGCACACTAGAGAACGAGTACTCTGGGCGTCCTGGGTGATATGGTCCCATATCCGGAGTAGACAGGGACATGAAATTTGGAACATGATCATCATTGTACTCTTGCGAGTACCAGGAAGAATAATCATGCGGCAAACCGCGCTTTTGTGGCCCCGTTGAAGATCTAGGGCGAGTTTCCAGCGGAGGAAGACCGCTCTTTCGAGGATACTGCGTTGAAGGGAAAGGCGTTTGTCCAAGTTTAAGATTCTCTCGTGTATAGCTACTCAAGATATCTTTCCCTGGTTCAATATCCTTATCATCACGGACAGGAAGGTGGGAACGGCTGGGTAGATCAAATAGTGCATTGTCGGGCGAATATAGCGGTTGCGGATACTCTATAGTTGGAGTGTCTGGATACGGTGGCATCGATATATATGGTGAGCGTGGAGATGTAGGCTGGTTCATAGGAATCTTCTGCAAGGATGAAATTGCTGAGCCGCAGATGCTCTCAGTCGAACTGTGATGCGTTGTTGGTCGTAAAACTTCATGGATTCCAGGAATAGTCTCTTTTGTTGGGCCCGCCACAGCCGACGCATACGATGGCATACCTGCTATGACTCTTCCGTTTTCAAATAGTCGTGGTGACGATTTATTCCGGATCATGCCACCACCACGAGATGGTGCTGGACTCTTCTCAGCAATATGATTAAGATAAACTTCTGCGTCTGATCGGCCTGATATTCGACCACGAGATTGAGCTCGTGTAGTAGAGTTTTTGTCCGAGGATGACTGATGAAAATAACCCTGAGCTGTTTGGTGACTAATTCTAGGGTCAATCGCGTTCATTGCACGATACGAGCCTGCGCGGTCTCGATATCTGCTCTTCTCCATTCTATTAACTGTACGATGGTCCAATCCCTCTGGTTTTTTGGGTCGTCCATATATCACAGTCTCCCAATTCCCGCCAGGGCTGGCTGGCGAAGCTGCCTGTGCAGTACGTTGAGAGGGTTTGGCCGTCATGGCCGCAGAGCTCTCTCGATCGCTTTCGTAACCACCATCTTCAGATTTTGGCATAAAGAACTCCCCCGGATATGGGGGATTCGAGGGTGGCAAGTGCGCATTTCTGTATTCCCTGCGTAATCCTCGGTGGTCTACGTCATGGGTAAGACTTGAGGGGGATTCCAGGAGGTCCTGATCAGACCAGGGATATGGCATGACGGCAGAATTCTCATTTTCGTCGTATCTTGGAGTGTCTGTGCCTGTATCCGAAGAACTACTCGTTCGGTCAAAAATCGAGGAATGAAAGGCGTCCGGTTTTCCATCAGCAATATTTTGAGACGATTCTGGTGTTCTTCGCTCGATTTCTTCTTTTATTCTGGCAAGGTACGTATCCATAGCTAGCAAAGGAATTAGCATTCATTCAAGTGAAGCAGCTTCACGTGGCCGGTACTACCGTATAGGGCAAATGAAAACACATACTATGTCGTGGTTCCCCCAGCGCACGGTACCGCTTCTCGTACCTGGCCAGATGATGTAACAGCCGCTTCCCATGGATCTCGTACAATCTGTAGTCCTCAACAAGACCCGCGTGCGTCTTTCTGTTAATACGGTTGATGGCACTCTCGTACGAATCGCAGAAGACGTCGACAGCCCTCGATAGCCATTGCGGTAGGGACTCATCGGCATTGAGCGTGTCTATGAAAAACCCTTGCACGACACCGTGAAGTCTGATAACATCTACATTCTCCTTGAGCATATCCCGACTCCCCTTGGAGCTTTGCGAAGAATGTAGTTTTGCTGGTTCTTGCTCATTACGGTCCACAAGCGCGAACATATTCAAATATTTGAAGGTGTTGTTGAGTGATCGGCCGGTAAGGGGATCAGTTGCTAAGCGTTTTGGTCAGCAAATGTATTTTCATAGCTTGAACAGTAGCGTTGCACGGGGATTGGCATACCTTTTACACTAACATTAAGCCCGCGGAGACCTTGAAGCTGTTAGGAGCGGTATATAAACAGGATGGAATGGAAACGAACCAAGTGAAATCATCTCAACGGGAATATGTTGGCTAAAAAAACAAAGAATAGAAATGAGGTTGAGGGCCTCGTTGGTTGGGTTAAGCTCCTTCATTGACTTGACCACCGCTCTGTAAGTATCCAAGCCACTGAGTTTCGGTTCTGAGGCATAAGACCGAGCAAATTTCGACAAGGGCTCATCCGTTAACTTCAGTTGTTGAGCCATTGTGTGTATGACGATGGGCAAGAAACCCATGGCTTGAACAAGCTCCATTGCATATCTCTTGTCTGCTTGTAGGAAGGGCTCTTTCTTGTCTAATTCGAGGAGTAAAAGACGCTGTGCTTCTATCGCAGATAACGGGGGAAGTCGAACAATTTGGGGATTCAACAATTGATGGCCTCCAGTAACGGCCTTTTCAGTTGATGTGTAAATGAGACTGGTGTTCTCAGTGTCTGGAATAAACTTGGTCAGAGCTTCGGCATTGGCGAAGTGGATTCCATCCAAAACTAACAGCCACTCATGCTGATTTTCAAGCCATTTCTTGACCATCTCGGTAATTTGTAGAGGGGTTAGATCGATGGTCTCGGCAGTTTCCTTGAGAACAGACTTTTTCGCAATGTTCCAAAACCCGAGATCCAATTCTTCCGCGCTCTTAGCCCTCAACCAAAAGACGCCTCCTGGATATTCGTCTTTGTGTCTGAATACATATTCTCGAGCAAGATGCGTCTTTCCTCCGCCAGGTAACGATTGAATCAACACCGCGGAAGTACCAAATGCCCGTCTCTTCTTATCAAAGAGCATCCGATGCATATTTTCTAGTTCATCGCTTCGGCCAACGAATATAGAATTGGGCCTGAAGCCGTTCGGCTTAATGATAATTTGACTATGCATCTCGGGTTCATCAGGCGGTATGCTGACATGAGGTTGTATGACGATAGTGCTAATTGAATTGCTTAACGAACCAGGATCTAGGAGATAACACATCAGCCCAGGCCCTTTAACTACAGGAGAATAATAGCAACAATCGCGAGCAAAACCCAACCCAAACGCCAAATCTACAGAACAGGGTGACAATCTTATCGGCCTCCAGCCATTTCGGTATCCGCCTCTTCATATTCAGCAACTTCAAACTCGAACCTTGTTCTCGATGAAGAGCCTGCTTCAACCATACCAGGCTGCCGATTTGGTTGGGCTTGTTCCAATTTCGCATATGATGTAGACGTACCAGGTGTGGTCGTCTTTGCAGACGGTTGAGGCGGTGATTGCTGACAAATATTGTTAGTCAAATGCTTACTCTATCAATCAAGGAGAAGGTCGAGCCTCCCTCCTCCAAGGGATATTGAACTTACCAAATATGGCCGCATGAGTTCAGCTGCTTGGTTGTGCCTATGTTGGCGCCGTTCTGCAGCTTCATTTGCCCGCCTTGCCTCAATCGCGGCAGGAGACTCTTCCACCCACGTCTTGATACTCCCGGCGACATTCGTGTAACCGGGTGACCTCTTAGTCTCAAACTTGCACATGCCAGAATGATTTGCCTCAATTCCAAAGTACTTCACACCCGGTAGTTGCGGGCCAGCTGAAAGTTGATCAACAATGAACATTTTGGCACCTTTAAGGTCTGTCTCAAGTCCTTCATGAACCATGTAAACGCGGTAGTCTGTTAGGAGATGTCAGTACGCCACCAGCTTTGACTAATATTCCATCTCTCCGGGAAAACATTATTGTGAGAACGAACCTTGATATATGTTTAGGAAGTCGAGGTTAATATTCTGAAGTGTCTCATTGTTGGTTTGCAGAGTTTTGACAAGTTGGTTGTCGGTATGAACAACTTTCTTTGGAATCAATGCGCTGACCATTCTTTGAAGCATGACTCCCCACTTCGCCGGGTCAGTACCAGTATGTGGTGTACCGAGAAATATGATGCCATAGGTTGAAACGGCAATAGATCTCAAGTCGTCGGCATTCTCATCCCGGAGATTACTGGAAAGATTCAAGGCTCTTTTGACCAATATTCCTCCCAGACTATGAGCAACCCATAATATTGGATGGTCTGACGCTTCCTCGCTCTTTCGCTCCAAGGCAAGATTGGCAATAAGAGTTTGGGCGTGCTGATGAATCATGTCGCTGCTAGGACCTCCCTTTCCGAAAGCGTATACATCTGCATTATAGCCATAAACCAATATTCTCGCCTTCGCAGATTTCAGTGAGACGGGTAGAAGCTGTGTTGGCCAGAAGACGCCATTCGCAGACGTCCATGTCTTTTGTGGGTCGCCATTTAGGCCGTGAACGAGTACGATGTCGACTTTGGCATCGGGAGGTGAATATACTTCGGTAAGCTCATAGCGGTTGATTTCGTTTGGGTTGATCGCGTATTCCTATGCGATGCGTTGTTAGACTTGTTCTTGTATTTGTGTGTGCTTCGTCGCAAGTGAGTTTGTTGGCAAGTGAAGATTGGTTGTTGGCTGCGCCAATCATTTTGGCAACACCCAACCGCCAAACCCTCACTTCCAGCCTTCGACTCATCGCCGTAGCTTTGACACTTTGACATCTTGACATCAACCGACCATGGGAATTCGATTTCCCATGCGTGGTCCTCGATAATCATCATTTCCATGCCTCCGCACAACCCCGCCAAGGTGACAATGCGATATACGACGCTCGAACCACGACGCAGATAGAGTTCGGCAGGGACGTACCATGCTTGTAATATTGTCAAGAACTTCTGTTCTCAATCTCATACGCCGTCTTCAGACGACGCCGATGTGCTTTTTATAAAGACCTTCCAACAGCCTCGACCATGGTACACAAAACAAACAAACAAGGCGACAGTTACTCGAACGGTGTATTGAGAAATGTCCGAATTCAGTAGTCGGGCGCTGGACTGCCGATTTTGTTCTTGGGCGTCGCAAAGGTCGAGGAAGCCCGTGTGGGTGGCACGCGCGGTGCAGAAGTCACACGGAAAAGGGCCGGAAGAGATGGAGAGTTGCGCCACATCAGCCTGGAGAGAATAGTCATGGGCGAGGAAGGGCGAGAAGGGCTATGGTGAAGACATGGAGATGGGGGAGAGAGTGTGGTGTTGAGCCATCGAGTCAGCTGTGCTGCCTCCAGGTCTCCGGCAGGTCTCCGCTGTGCCAATGTCTCAAACTTACTTTAGACTTTTGGCGACTTGATGCGCACAGGGATCGCAACGGGATGGCGTAAAAATAGGGGCAGGAGCCAGGGCCACCCTCCGGCTTAAACGAACACACAAGACTCACTGCCGCACTCGCTCAGTAGAAGCAGGTATTTCTCATTCCTCATTCTCTCACCACCCTTTCTCACTGCCAAAAGCGTGTTGTGAGGCTCGTTGAGACTCGAAAATCATCGTATAGATCAGATCGGCCACTGGATCCAGGAATACGAGGGCAAAATGTGAATGGTTCGGTCTCCAGCTGACCGATGCGACAGGCCCCAAACTGCGGCCTACTCCACATTACGGGACGGCCCTACGAAGTACGTGACGGCGGCACTGGACGTGCATCACAGATGCGCTGACTTGCGCTGACTTGCGCTGACTTGCACTGTACCTGCGTATCTGGAGGTACAAAGTACATCCGTTGCGCCGCCCGACGTTAGCAGACCGACGGCTCCAACAGCAGCTCAAAAAAGATACGATGAAAAAATCAACAGACTAGGCAAGCAAGAAAAACGTTCGGTGAGGCTCTGCTATCGTATTGGGGGCAAACAAAAACTCGCTGAAAGGTACCAACGTAAGCCTCAAGAGGCGCAAAGGCTTTGATTGGTAGATGCGTTTTGAACACCTATCTCGAAGCCCAACAGGCTACCGTCCATTCCCGCACTGCCTCTCTACATCTCTACTCAGGATTGAGGCTCTGTAGCCACATAGTGAGCCACACCGGGCTGGTTACGCGGCGCGCTATGAATAGCGCTTTGCATATCTGTGGCCGCATTTTGAAGGCCATAGGTAGTACAGAAAAGCTAATGCAAAAAAGGAGATGTCAGACAGGCTGTCTAGTGGAGGCTCCAACGCTTGAATAAGGGGGGTGGTACACATCAGTTTTCAACGGTTTCTGCGTTCAACCCTGGTGACACTCGTGTTTGCTAGTAGGCCTTGGAATGTAGCGCATCAGTGAAACCAATCATATCGGCATCATATATGACTCTGGCATAAACAAGTAGAAAAGTCACTTGTACCTCTCCCAACGAATAATAGCGTGTCTGCTGAAAGTAGTTGCGAGCATGCCTTCTAGCCTTGTTTCTTTTGCCCGTTTTCCGGAACTCAATCCTCTTGTCTGAAGTGAGGCGTATTGCTCACAGAACTAACCATCTGGACATTGACGTCATATTAGAATGAATAGGTGGTACGCTGCCTTGATCTGCTTAGACTTTTGGAGACAGCATCAGGACATACTCCCTAGTACTGTGGCCAAATTGAATCATATCCTTGTCTCGCAGCTCCAAATAGCGGCTTGGAGGTATCTCTTCCTTGTTGAGTGATGTGCCATTGGCCGACTCGAGATCAATGATATATGGTCGAACCTTGCCCAACCTGTCACCAAACTCGTTTGTCTTCTCAATAAAGCGAAACTGGATTACGGCATGCTGCTTGGAAATACTTGGATGCTCTGCCGGCATGTCAACTACAGCCAACTCCCGACCAATGAGCCAGCAGCTTCTTCCGCTAAGATCGATGGTCTCGAGAATATCTGGCCCCTTGAACACAAAAAGTTTCCATTCGTCCTTTGGGGGTGGCTTGCGTGCCTCGGCTGGTTCGTGATACTTTAGTACAATCGAAGAGCCATCAGCTTGCGCGATTGAGTTTGATGCTGCTGCCAGGAGACCCGTCGGTGCAAAGTTGGGTTTCTGTTTTTCCGGTGCACCATCCTCGCCAGCCGGTACAAGTGCAGTGGATGGATCCAAGTTCTGTTGAAAAGAGGAAGCCTGTGATGGCAGCGGGCCCTTAGCCTTGCGACTCATCTGCGTACTAGAGCCTTCTCTTGATCCCCTTGACTCTTTTTCCTTGTAGTCCCTTCTTTCTCTGTGTGACGGGGAGCGGTCTCTTGTGCCTCGATGTTTTGATACTCGTTCGTCGGGCCCTCTTCGTGATGGTTCTGATGCTGGGCTGCGAGAGTTCCGGCTCTTTCTATCCCTATCACCGTGCCGCTCTCTTGTACTGACACGCTCTTTACGTGTTGAGCCCAACCTCCTGTCCCCCGCATCGTCTCGATCCTCGAAGTCGCGTTCCTTCCTCCGTCTCTGGCGGCGTTCCTCTTCAGAGTCGTACGAAGGAGAACGGGAGCGGCGATGACGTCGCTTTTCTCTGCTGCCTCCCCCATCATTCCTCGAAGATTCCATGCTGCGAGGGTGGCGCGAGTTGGTTGTTGTCACGCACAATGGTTGGAGGTGTTTGGAGGTGGTGGACAGGCTTGTTGCATGTGAGTTTGGCATGGAATTGAAGTGCACACAAATTGCCCCTGCCTGAGGATCTCCGGATTTTCGTTTCTACAGCGCGCTAAGCGAGTCAACCTCTCTGGATGCCTTGCCTCCTTGCCAAGCACACCTCCATCTTCAACATTTCTCCAGCAGCTTGCAGCAAGCACTTGGAATCACCAACAAACATCAACACACCGGCACTGCATCGTTTCACGTTCCAATCTTGACCACGACGTCGACCGCACTATCACCGACCTTGGAAGTCCGCCGACCTTGGGGATGGATGTGGGGGTCGTGACTCCACCTCAAGCGCCGACATGTCGCCCCTGGGCCCTGAGCAAACAATAGTTCGGACGGTGTATTCGATTGAATACTTACCGCCGCCATGGATACGCTCCTCACGCTCCTCGACTGGTCTGATCAACGGAGATACAACAGCTGTGCAGGTGGAGAGCTTGAGGGCTTCTCTGCTTTGTATCGCATCGTATTCCTTCAATGGGACTTCCTGCGTGCTCCCGTCTCTCATGCCATTCGCGATTCGCACCGGACGAAGATTCTAAGGGGGGGTGCTATGAGAACACCCCGCGAGAAAGGGAAAGGGGCGGAGTATAGACGACAGCACTCCGCACCGACTTCCAAACACAACATCCTCTTCAAGCAGCCATATGCAGGCCATCCAGCCTATCTTTGGCAGTCGGTCGAGTCCAGTGCACATTTCTCGGTTTCAACAGGAACATCCTAATTGGGTTGGGGAGTTCTTCTTGTTCAATCAATCTCTGACACGGCATTTCAAGTGACTGCCATTTGACTGCGCAGGCCCGCAAGCAAGCCTAATAGAGACTGGTGTCGAAGTCTGCTTGATCGGTGTGATGACCAACGCGGCCGCATGGCGACTGGCGCTTCCAGAGATCCAAAGATCTTGCCGCGCAGCGCAAAAAAGTCGTCGGGGGGCAAAAAAAAAAGTGCGGACCGGGGTTCCTGTCTCCTCCTTTGGCACTTTTTTCCAATCCTCCGCCTAATCCTGCGAGTCTCTGATCTTACCCATCCAACCATCCACTATCCGCCACCACCCATCCACCCAGATTCCACCCCCTCCTCAAGGACCCTTTTTCCAGCCCCTCCAGCCCTCCAGCCTCCCTCCTCCTCATCCCTCCTCTCTCCCACGTCAACGGGTCGCCTAAGCGAGGTAGTCAGGGGGGGTTCAGGTATGCCAGGGAGTGACAGGTAGTGCTAGGCCACTCCCAGGCCTCGAACCCAGGCCTCGGCGGCGGCTGCCAGCGTAGGGCTTAGGCTGACAACCTGACTGTGCTATCGTACCCCCGTACTATCCGCCATCAGGATCGTCTTCGTCATGTTATGCCTGCCCACGCTGCCGTCGTATGCAGCCTTTATGCCGTATGTACCGTACTGGCTCGGTGGTGGATTGAAACGTGCCTCGTCTAAGGACCGCGTGTAAACATCCCCCGCCCTGGCGCTCCTTAGCTTTCAGTATATACCCAACTCACTCCTTCGCACCTACGTTCTCCCCCGCTTTTCCATTTTCTATTTTCTATCTTCAGAGGAGAGTATTTACTCAAGTTGTTTTGATCAACCACACCCGCCTTCGCTACGTATCACTCTTAGCAAAGTCGTATTATCTGAGCGATTCGGCTGTGCGTCTTCATTGCCGCAAACATAGGAGCTTTCGCCCTATCACCGCAGCTCCTGGCCTTACCCCTATACCAAAGGAAAGACAAACCATGGCTCATCGCCTTACCATGCCGCAGGTAATTACTCAGTGGAAACCCGGACAGTTTTCAAAAGATAGTGCTGGCGTCAAGGAAGGAACAAGCAAAGGTGGAAAGAAGTCTATTGACTCGACAAAGTCATTCAAAGCATCAAGGAAGCAAAGTGTGGGAGGTGATGATGTATCAATATCAACTTCCAGCACCGGGAGGAGCAAGTTGTGGGATTTTGGTACAAAACGGCATAGGAGACAGACTTCCTCCGAGGATATGGTTACTCCTCAGTCTACAATTGATCCGGTTTTTGAAAAAGATGAACATGGATCGCCTGAGTCACCGAACTCCTCGACCCATTCCTCATCTTGGATTTTCGAACTAGAGGATACTTCTAAGATGGCCCTTCACTCGCAGAGATCAGCATTTTCGGGACCACAATCAGAGTTCCAAAACTCAACCGTTAGTGTACGCATACTTTCTACCCCCTTCCCACGGGTGCTTGGTTAAAGCTAATAATTCTCTAGTCTCGTTCGGCCATAAAACGTATAGAGGAAACTATGGCAGCTATTGAGACTGATAATCGAAAGCTTCTTCAACGTGCCATTGCAGCTGAACAAGCTGTAAAAGCACTTAAAGTGCAGAACTTCAATCTCCAAATGAGACTGGGCCAATGCGAAAAAACTCACACTCGCCGCCCACGAACGGTCGCATCTCAGCCCGTTTTACAGCAGTCTCGTCCCAAAACGGCAATAGCCACAACCCCCCAACCAGCAACGGTAAAAACGACGCCAAATTTCCCACCCCCAAAATCGACTTCGTCAAAGTCCTCTTCGCCAGCATCCTATCAACCTCTCTTTTCTCCGCCAACGAACTTTCCCAGCAAACCTTTGCCCTCCCCACCAGTAAGGCCACAACGGCCGAGCGAGAGCCTTACACTTTTTCCAAGATCGCCCATACAGGTTTCTCCAACCAAAACCCACGTGTCGAAAAGAGCATCTCGACGTGTATCTAAACATCCTAAAGCAGCCAGTATGCCTTTGACTGAGGCTCGTCTACGAAAGCCATTACCAGCCCTGGGCCCTCAGTCGCCTTCTATATGTGGAAATGCTGAGGGAGGACTCAACCGCCAGGAATTGAATCAACAATTAAATCAGGAGCTGGAAGTTAATAGCAAGGAATTTATCACGGGCTTATTTGATCAGAAGAGGTGGATTTAAGATGGGAGTTTTCAGCGAGTTTGGGTGGTGGCCTTGATTGTGGAGGCCTTGATTATGTTTAATGGTCATGTTCAGTCTTTGCTTGGGAATTACGTTCTACCTATGAGTACGGGGTATCTAGGTTGGATTTTGGCGTTTTGAGGACAGGGCGCCATGGAAGGATGGACACTATACCAAATGCTGCAATGAATAAGTCCAGCTGTAAGCAATGAATGAATCATGATTGTTACTTGATTTTTACGAGACCACATTTTCTCCACGTGTCCAACGGGATCCTTCCCAAAAACACATTTACGCCTCCAACAAACATCACCCAATATCACATCGGTCATGATTTACCTCATGTTTCATCTATCTCCTACACATCCAACTACAACATCATGAAAACTTGAAATTACCAACATCAAATCTGCCTACTTCTCTTACTATCTTATCTCATCTCATTTTAATCTCATCTCATGTTAATCTCATCTCAAGCGCTTTTTTGACGGTTAGTTGTATTACGTTGGATGTGAGCTTTACGATGCACACAGTATGTGTAAATCGTATAGCGCGTCTCTCGTGTGGCTGTCAGAATCCTATAAGCGCGGCAGCGCGATTATGATGACGTTTGACGCTTCGGTAGGGGGAAGACAATCTGGTTACTGCTTTTGTTTACCGGTCTAGGTTGCAATTTTCTCTCACCAATTTTCCGGTCAGAGTCTTAAGCGCCTACGCTCCGGTCGACGTCTGAGTTGACCGACCGACACCAACAGGCGCCAAAGTTGGAATCAACAAAAAAAATCTGTTTCTAATTTTGGATTGGTTGGTTTATGTGTCCTCGCTTGTTTGGACATCCTGGTCGTTACTGCTTCGCCTCTGTAGATCCGTGGATCCGATCTGCAGAGGCGTAGATGTGGATTTGCAAGGCATAGAAGATGCGGAGGCGCGGAAGGGGAGTTTATGCGCTAGACGGTTATGCCCGTTGATCTGCACGGAGGTAGGGGAAAGGGTGGTTGGGTGGATGGGAGAAGGTAGGGGGAGGGAGAAGGGGATGGTGGGTTATTCATGCTTAGGGATGGGTTTGGGGATGGATGGGGATGGGTTAGGCAGAGGGAGAAGGAGGAGGAGAAGGAGAAGGAGGAAAGGAAGGGAGAAGGAGAAAGTTCGGATGAAATGAAATGTGTAGGTGAAATGCAAAAAAGGAAAATGTGTGTATGGAGGGTGTGGTGTGGTAGGTTGCCTAGTTACTAGGCAGGTACTGTATGTATTTGAGTTTGGTGTTTTGTGTTCGCCTCGTGCAACGTTCGTATGGTGCCTACAGTAGTTAGCTATTCGAGCTTTGTCGTTCGCCTGTACTGCATAGTTCGTGAACCAGTGAGTCGGTCTTCTGCAAGGAGGAATTCGTGCGAGTCTGGGGTGTTACACATCCATCTTTCCCATCTAATCAATTCCACATCTTTGATCTGTCGTGCTTCTTTTCTCGGTGAAATTTGCCTTGGTTCGCTACCCATCGAAGTTCCAAGGGAACTTTTTTCCAGATCTAGATTGTTTATGTTTGTTTGCTTGCTCGTATCTAGATTACATTGGTAGTGATGGTGTCTTGGTGAGGTTGAAATATCGTATATCTGTCTTGTGTCACGACGGAATACGAGGAGGCAGATGTTTCGTTTCGTTTCGTTTCGTTCGACTCGTTTTGTTTCTTGAATGAGGGTGTTGTTGTTTGCTGAGGCAGCATTTACGTGATTTGGAATTCTTTAGGCGGGATAGAAGCCTAGTTGGAATTTGAGGAGGTCTTATTTTTAGATTTTCTGGGACGTATTGGTTTGTGTGACATCATAAATGGGAATTTGGTGAAAGAGAAGCTTCTAGCTCTTTCGTTGCCTGGAAACTGTGTATGCCTCAGCAATCAACGTTATTTCCAACCTAGCTGAGCTCAAAGAAACGAAACATGCAATGTAAACGCGACTCGCACATCTCGCCTTTTTAGAACGTGAGTAACTCAATAAAATATCACGCACGTGAACGCAAAGACCTCGAAAGTTAGGCAAGATAGGGGTGGAAAGACTCATTGCAACTTGCAATGTTCTTCTGAAGATGTGTTGGAAGTAACTTCAAGTAAGGAAAAAGCTTGAAGTGTATAGGCCCAGCGTACAGTTTCTTTCTATTTATATGCCCGACGACATGTTGCAGTAACAGAATAAAGAATTCCGTGGCTTGTTATAATTCGTATGTGCTGCGTCTGCTCTTCCAATCGACACCAAAATACTGGTATCCATGTACAATAGGATTTACCATAATCAAAACACGTACATACTTAGGCCAGGAGCTCTGAATCCACCTCTACTACGATACCAGAAGGGCGCGTTCTCACACTCGCAGCCTCTCTTGGGTTATCGTTCCTTCCACAATGATACATCACTTCCACGGCCAAAGTTTTTGAATCATCGGGATTGAACTTGAACACTGAATCGAAAGAGTAATTGGGATAGGCGTCTCTGGGTTTTATAGAGACGTGTTGTTTGGTGGTTTCTGTTGTGCTTGTGAAAAGAAGAGATGGGTGGGAGATAGGGTGGGAAAGTCTGATACTCCTTCGACTTTTGGTACACCTACGCAGAATATCATGCAGAATTTCAAGCAAGACATACCGGCGAGGCTATCGAAAGTGCAATACCTGATCGAGTTGAATCCCGGATGAGAAGCTACTGAATTGATAGTCGACCAAGCTGATCCCGTTCGCTATGGGTAGAAGGAAATTGAGGAATCTGGGAGAGTGTGAGTTGGAGAAGGAGGAATAGATGGTATATGCTTCGCTGGAAGGGAAAACAAATGAATAGAGCTGATGTTGGTATTTAATTCATGATGCTTGGTATTGTCATCACTGCCGTTTGAATGACAAGTGTGAGCGGTTCCGTTGGGCTGTCTTCACGCTTATTAAGAAGGATCGTTGTCACTGCCTAGCGTAGTAGGCGTTACCACCAATAAGATTGTGTCTTTGAAGCTTACGTGCTTGAGAACGAGTCAAACAGCAATGGTCCGAAAGTTGAGGAGACTTTTACGTCATTCATAGTTGCAGGCTGACTAGGAGGTAGCAGCTTTTCCTCGTCCAGGTGCAGTCTCAAATTTACTCTTCCACAAGTCTTCTTGCTTGAAAAGGACCACTGCTTCCATCGCGCTTGGCGCTCCGTGATCGGGGTCTGCGTTGCCTTCTAGTAAGGCCTAATAGGGCTGTCAGTAAAAGTTTATTCTCTTGAAACGTTTGCGTATTTTGGTGCCATCGGGAGAGATGGGTAAAGGTTTATCAACTTGGTCAACAAGGGCAAACAACGAATAAGACCTTACCTCAACAACATCACTCTCCGCCTTAAAAACTGCCCCCGCTAAGGGCGACTGTCCTCGGTCGTTGAGGGTGTTGGGGTCTGCGCCGTGCTGAAGTAGAAGGCGAACAAGCGGGGCATGCCCATGATAAGAAGCTAGCATAATCTACAGAGCAAAAGTCAGTTGAAAATTCAAAGCGGCATGTAGACGAAGCTCTGCAAGGTAAGAAGAAGCGCTCGGCATAAACAATCGGAGGATTGGATATGTGATGAATGGAGAGTCCATATTGAATCTCCCGAAGCCTGCAGTATCATTCTGCAGAGGGTAGCAATCAGATTGATAAGATGTAACCACGGGAATTGTAAGTGAGTAATGCTCGTGCCGTGCCCCTATTTCGTCTACACTCTTCCCGTACACTCCCGAAATCTCAGTGGCAAATCCCAGTGATCACTCGCTCACTGGCTCTCTCGGACGTCAAAGTTACATCAACTTCCCCTCTTCTCATCCCTCAACTAGCTTCACTTCAATCTCACTACTTCAAATCTTCACAGACCACTTGATCTGTAAGGGGTAAAATCCAAGCAAAGGATTGTTCCTTCAAGCCCGTCTCTGTTGTCACTCCTACCTTAAAAGACCTCTCCGATCACTTGATCTCTACAGGATCGAAGTTGAGTAAAACTTTCTCCACTTCTGACCTCCGAACTCCCAAGAGAACACTTGATCTCAGGGGTAAAGATATTGAAGATGCCCGCTCTGCATGCGCAGCATTTCTACCCCTTCCTCCTCACGCTTAATAACAAGATCGCTTGATCTCTCCGACCTAAGTGGAGTCAAAAACTCCCCGCATCTCGCACCACACCCCCAAACAAACACTTGTTTCTCGGAAATCCGAAGTTCCGTTCTAATTCTCCCTGCCGCAAGCATCGTGACGTCCCCTGGCCCCCAACCAGCCTGTCTTACCCTCCCCTTTCTTACTCCCCCAAACAACCCCCAAACCGAGCTTCGCTCCACGAGGGAAAAACATGCGAGCAGAACAAGCGCCAAAAACGACTAGTCAACTCAATACAATTCACTCACCAAGCTGTCTCCCTTCTCATTCGTCATATTGGGCGGTAGCCCCCTCGGTAACGCCTGCTCAAAGATATCCATCTGTCCCGCGCGTGCTGCATCGTACATGCGTGTGGCGAAAGCGATCGCCTCAGGTGGGAGGCTGGCTACTGAGTTTCCATTCGTTCCGTTTGTTGTATTCGGGCCGTTGGATGATGCTGGAGGATTCGTTGAAGACATTTTTTGTGTTGGTCGTGTTGTGGTTGGGGTTGAAGATGTAGATGTGGTGGGGGCTTGATTGCGGGGTGATTTGATGATGTAAGGTGACAGGGGTTGTCTTGGCTGGGTTAGTAACCCGATTGTCATTGTTCCATGCTCTTGCAATACCCCTGCTTTACAAGCTTTTAGCGTGGGTGATACACGAAGTTTCAAAAGATTTGAAACTGGCAGTTTTATTCACTTGTTCTTTTACAGCTAATTCGGGTTTCAAAAACAGAAAAAATTCACCTACTTTCTCACTTCTAGGTTACAGTTCTATGCGCAACTCTTTTAATATTCCAGGAATTTAAAACACGCACATTTTTCCCTGCACACATACGACCATTTAAATAACTTAGCTTCCAGAACAACGAATAAATATTAATAAAATAAATCTTTCTGGATTTAGATAGAAGGAGTCAAAGGCTTTAATTTAAACTTTTTAATTATTTTTTAAAATATTATTTGAGCGAGAAATTACGATTCTTAATAAATTGTAAAATGATCGATGAAAATGTCACAGGCTAGGAGGGTGAGTAGCTTTACCACTAGACCAACAGTGAACTGCCCAAAAAGGGACTATTATTGGATGGAAGTCCAATATGCTACTATCCGATTTTCCTCATCGAAAAAATCGAGAAATTGAAAATTAGATATTTTATTCCCAGATTTTTTTTGAGAATAGATATTATAAGTAAAGGCTTATAAGAATCTAAAAATATTATAAAATATCTTTTGTGGTTTTTTAAATTAGAATATAAAAGTGCGTTCGGATTTAATTTTCTAATTTTTCCTAAGAAAAAAACCTTAAACACACTTTTATATCTCTATTTAAAAAAGCACAAAAAAGATTTTATAATATTTTTTGATTTCTATGAGCTCTTATATATCATATTTATCTCTAAAAAAAAATCTTAAAACAAAATCTTAAAGTCTCGATTTTTCGATTTTTTTGATAAGGAAAATCGATTTCTAATCGAACATTTTCGACTTTTATAATTTTGCTCCTAGAAAATCGAATTAATATTATAAAAAATAAATAATTTTAGATTAGGAAATTACATAACAAGGCCTTCAATTTGAGCTATTCATGAGCATTTTCGGAAGTTATTTGGTTCAGATATTCTAGCTTCTATTATTGCGAGAGAGTATGTGCGGGGAAAAGTGTGCGTGTTTTAAATTCCTGGAATATTAAAAGAGTCGCGCATGGAACTGTACCCGGCTTACGATTCACTTACCCATTAATCTCCTCCGGATTTATCCTGGGCAGCAGAAAAACACTCATTCATTAAGTTTCTTTCCATTTATCAATTTATCTGATCAAATACCGTTCTTGATCAGAATCGGGATAATACATTTCTCAAATCATTGTTCGAAGCGAATGCAAAGGAGATCATATCTGAGGCTACTATGAAAGCTCGGGAAGTTTTCCCATTTCAGTGCAGACTTCCATGTTTCCGGTTCTTGCATCAGAAGGAAGCATTGCTCGGAAGGAGTTCCTTTGCTCCCTCTGTCCGACAATACCCTATTGGACGCCTGTTCCACGCCTTCACAAGACAAGCCATAACGGTTACCGTTATTTCTCGGCATGAGTCATGGAAGTATTGAAACTGGGAATTTACTCACTGGTCGGTCTCTAAGGCTCCGTAAGGCCTTTTCAAGCCTCTATTCGGAGTCTTCGGTTCGAATGGAAGTGGCAAGCTTCGAATGTTCGATGTTCGGCACAAGTTTCCATGATTGACTCCGTTTGAGAGGATTTCTTGATTTGGTTCTTTGGTCATACTATGAAGCCCAAGTATCATAGCGGCACGCATTTAACTTCCAGGCTTGAAGTTTCTGAGCCACTACCTAGGTATTAATGAGCCCGTCACATGTTAAATTGCAAAGTTGCTCGCTACTCACAACCAAGTCCCAAAACATCTTGAACATGCAAGTTTTCATCTGGTCCCCCTAGACAGTTCAATCTATCTCATTCACCAAATCCATCACATCCTCCATCCAATCCAACCCCAATACCAACCCAAAACGCCCATCGGTATGGGATGCATCAAGAATTAGTATCAAATGCCAAGGCATACGAAAGTCACGCCTTGATTCCAGCTCCAAAACTCATCACTAGCATGCCGTCTCCCGTCGCACGGTGAATTCCCAAAATATCTTCCGAGAACTATTGGTCCCAAGTCAAAGATAAGAGATGCAGCGTCCTCTCATCGCGCATGAGCCTGACGACATACCCCAGATTTGGTGGGGAAGTGGGCTGCACCCCGGAAGCTTGTTTTGCGCCCCCTGAAGTTTGCGCAAAACAAGCTTTTGGAACCAAGACATTATGGGCCAGAAAGGACATAAATAGAGGTCTTGGCTCTCCCCCCTTTCCATTCTTCATTCCACATCGCAACATCCTCTCAACACTTCAACTACAATCAAAACAACTGTGAGTTCCTTCCCCCTCCACTTTGGTCTGCAAAGGAAAGTTTCTGACTTTTGGTTTGATAGTTTTCACCACCCTTACCAACCAAAATCAATCATCATGGGTCTCGGAGACGACATCAAGGAATTCGAGGGTGCTGCCACTGGACAGGGTGGAAACGATGGTGATAACAACGCCAACAACGCGTATGTCCCTTACCCTTCCCACAATCATTGCAAACAAGCTTAGGCTAATACCATACAGCAACGGAAGCAACGATAAGACCGAAGACACAATAGTTGACTCCGCCGTCGATCAATTCGCTTCCAAAGAGGGTCTCCCTGCTGGTGCCGATCCTGAGATGAACAACCTCGTCAACGATGAGGTCAACAAGTTGTAAATTGGTGGATCATACACTTTAATCTTTTACGATTCTGTTTGTACGATACTACGATAGCTTTTTGGGGTCTGGATGAGGGATGAATGAATGACAGCCATTTGAAACTGCACTCGAACTTTGCTTGCTATTATTTTGGTGACGTTATAATTCTTCGATTTGAATCTTGTGTGATTGTTTTCCCCCCTATTTCGAAGGCTACCTTGAACGCTTTTACCGCTTTCCTAAAAATGGGTGTCAAAGTGTTCCCCTCAGTATGGGCATGATTCATCTGCTTGAGCTGCTTTGAAAAAGTTGATGGATCCAAGTCGTCCTGCCAATTTCAGAACTTTTTTCTTATCTATTACCTACAAATTTAATCTAGTGGCAAGAGTGAGCTATATATTACTACGTTCCAGTATTTTTTACGTTCTTTCTTTCTTTCTTTACGATCCTCGTTCTTTCGAACCCTATACACCTGTGAGAAATTCCTTTACCGTATTAATTGGTTTAGAATGCTCCCCTTCTCCCATTTTTGATCTTATTGTGCTAGACTATGAAAGAGAATTAAGGTTAATAAAAGAATTTCTCCCGTGAATGAATTCTTTCTTGTTTTCAGAGCCTCTATCATTCTTCTCTATTCTCTTAGATATCCTGGTATAATAAGGTTCAAAATGGGAGAGAAGGGGAGCCCTAAACCAATTAATATAGTATACTTTCGTTTAGATTCAATTCTTTTCCGTGATATAACAAAGCTTTGCATTTGAAAATCCATGCTCACTTCTTGTAGGCACCGCGAGTAAACCGCCTGCCTATTGACCAAACTCTATGAGATTACATTAAACCACTTACGAAACGATTTGAACTTCAGAGATGCTAGTTGGCATTCGAAATATAAAGAATTTCATATGCAACTAGAGTTTCGATTGATGAGACTTACGTAGAATTACAAGGTGTTTCTAGGAGCCAGAAAGGGGGAACCTTATTCGTTTCTTTAGGTGATGTTTTTTTTAAGGAAGGCTTTCTCTTCCTATCTTCATAGCCTAAAGAAGGGCAGGGTTCTGCCCTATTCTGGCTTCAGAACCTCGCCCCTAGATGATCTCGGGTGACGTAATCGGGGCCTATAGCACTTATCCCTCCCCTACCTACCTAATTTATATTACTTGCCGGCTTCCCTCTGCCAATCAGAAGCCTCGCATTTAGACCTCAGTAATTAGATGCACTTTTTTATTTGTTCTCTCGTACGTATTTGCAGTTATGCAGGCTTACAGGCAGCAGCTGTTGGAGACGACACGGCAGGAACGAATGAGAGGCTGCTGACGTTGCGGGCCCTCTTTCAAGTCACCCCACCAAAAGACATCGCATCGAACATGTTCTACGAAATAACACCCTTCTCGCCATTTTCGACTATTTTTCAGCGGCAATAACGATGGCTGACTCGCTGGGTACTCTAGCAAGTATTATCGCCGTCCTTCAACTCACGAAAGCTGCGGTGGGCTACATCAAGGATGTTAAGGGTGGCTCACAGGACAGGACGAGGCTACTCGACGGAATCCTTAGCACGGCATCTCTGCTTGAGATGCTGAAATTTCGATTCGAGGATGTTGATACTTCGGAAGGGGCGATGAATCATATCGATGTCGATGGGCCTTTACTGCAACTTCAGAATACACTCGAGAGGCTCATGGTCAAGCTGAAGCCTGGCGAAGGTACGATAGGAAAGGTTGTTAAGAGGGTGGTTTGGCCGTTTGACAAGGGGGAGGTGAGGGAGGAGTTGGATTTGATTGAGAGGTCCAAGACTTTCTTCGGGCTAGCGATGCAGGATGAGCATATGTGAGTCGTTTCTTGTGAAAAGAAGGGTGTGGTGATACTGATTGTTATTACGATAGGCGTCTTACGCAGGGAATCAAAGATCATGTATCGGAACTGAGTCGTGGGTACGACCAAATGCGGATCGGTGAGCAAGCGCCTTAAACCCACTTCGATGTCTACCATGCCCGGGAATTCGCTCGGCTGACGATACTGTAGATGAGAAAGTCCGAGAGCGAAATGAAGAAGAAGAAGCCATGATTAATTGGTTGTCTCAGCTGACATTTTGGAAGAAACAATCTGACTTAGAAGCCCAAAGGGAACCCGGGACTGGTCTATGGGTATTTGACAATCCTCTGCTTCAACACTGGTTGAACGGCGAGCAGCGCATCTTGTGGTGCCCGGGAATGCTTAAATTTCTCCTCAAAGTTGATTTGGACACAGGTAACCATTGGTAGCCGGGGCCGGAAAGACAATTATCGCGTAAGCTTCCTATTCTTGTGAATCTACTATTCTTGCTGACCAAATAGATCCACAATCATAAACCATCTTAGTACCAAGCACGGTATTTCTATTAGTACAAAGCCTATCGCGTTTCTCTATTGCAGCTACGCACAACAGCAAGAACAAACTACCGCGAACCTTCTCTCGAGCATTCTTCGCCAGATAATCGAAAATTCATCCATACTCCCTGACCAATTGGCCAATAGTTATCGATTAAACAACAAGAAAACGCGCCCGCAAGCGCAAGAACTCCTTCAGCTTCTACAATCCACAATTTCTGGACTCAAACGAGTATATTTGGTCGTTGACGCCTTAGATGAATGTTCGGAACTTACGAGAGCTGAACTGATGGGGCGTCTCATCTCTCTCCCATTGAATCTTCAAATTCTTTGCACCTCCCGCGAGCTTCCAGAACTGGCTCGGATGTTTCCGGATACTGAAAAGTCTTGCATGCCCATTCATGCCGCGAATCAAGATATGGAAATGGACCTTTCAGCGCGAATACAACACAGCCCTAAGCTCCAGAAACTTATGCAGCAGGATTCAGAGCTGGAAGTTGCTATCAAGAAAGTGATATTGGACAGTGTAGATGGAATGTGGGTATACATTCTTAAAAGGGTAAACGCATGTCTGAGAAATACTTACGCTTTTCTTAGGTTTCTCCTTGCACATCTACATATTGAAGCGCTGTCTAAAAAACGAGATCGGAAAGCTCTTCGAAAGGCCCTGCATCAGCAAAAAGTTCATACACGTAAACTCTAAATTTCCACCATACAGTTACTCTACGTGAACAGAAAGTGTACGATATATGACGATACGTACACGCTACGTTACGTAGAGTGCACGCCTTCACGCCTTCACACCTTTACGGCTTCACGTAAGCATAGACCAGTATATGAAAAGGTTAAAAAGACACGCCAAGATATCGCGATGTAAACACCAAGAGTATAAGTGGGCCACCCGAAACTCTCTATGAATATAAGTGGGCCATATGGGCCAGGCCAAGAGCCGCATAGTCACATGTAGGCCTTCGGATCCTCTTCTATTCTACGACGCCACCACGAATTAATATATAAATCAAATATTTGATCGATTCAGCCAAAGTTTAGTCTGGGACGTCCTTCCTAAACGTGGGTGCTATAACGTGGGTGATATACTGTGGGGGTTATAGACGTTTAGGTAAAGAGGGGAGAAGGAGAAGGAGTAAGAGTAGCAGGGTAGTAGGGTAGTAGGGTAACAGGGTTATGGTAGTTAGATAGAATTATGATCTGCACGATCTCACTAATAGTAACATGTTTCACGTAGGCCTACATAGGAGGAACAGTATTCCTAAAATATGGGGGTACCTTAACATTTTCACGCTTTCACGTAAAGTGCCCGTACGTGAAGGCACGTGTGCGAATGTGAAATGAATTTTTTGCTGATGTGGAGTCTCTCCCTCATGGTGCCGACGAGACCTATCAACAAGCGCTAGAGAGAATTTCCTCTCAGGGAGAAGAGGATGCGGAACTTGGATTTCGCATTTTGCGGTGGATTACATGTTCCAGAGAATCTCTAACTCCCAATGGTAAGAATCGCTCTTGCCTAATGCTCTGTTGCTCGAGCTAAACAAAACTGTTGCTGACACTGATATCTTTGAATAGAATTACAAGTTGCATTGGCGATAGAGGATCTCGAGCCCCAGGAAACGGAGCTAACGCACGAGGGACTGACAGACGAAGAAACACTCGTAGATGTGTGCGCCGGTCTCGTTGTTATCGACAGAAAGAGTTTCGTCGTCCGGCTAGTACATTACACGGCCCAGGAATTCTTCCACAGGACAAGGGCTAACATATTTCCAAATGCGGATAAGGAAATTGCGAAAGTTTGTTTTCGATATCTCTTATTTGAATCTGATATAAATAGGATTACTTTTTTGGGCCCCCTGCCTAACACTGAGCCAGTCCTATCATGGAATAAATCTCAGCCCTCAAGAATCCCCCTCATGCGGAGAATAGGGTTGCGATTCCTTACATATGCTTCCGAAAATTGGGCTAACCACGCAAGGCCTTTTGAAGAACAACTTTTGGACGACATACTGAAGTTATTAGGTAAGGATCTGACGCCCGACTTTGCTATGCAAATAGCACCCAATAATCTAGGCAGATATACAGAGTACCTCCATAACTTAAACAGCTTCCAGCTGCGTCTCTGGGTCGCTTGCAAAGCTCGTCTTGTCACGACAACCAAATACTTGATCTCTGAAGGCCGCGACCTGAGCCATGACAATAGTGAGCTACTTTATCGCGAAATTTCAGTTCGCAATATTGGGGCCGCCGAATTCTTGTTGTCTTGTGGTGCGAAGCTCGAACCCAGAGAGAAATTTATGAGGGAGTGTGGCAGCGCGGCGGCAGCGGGTGAGGTGCAAACCATCAAGGTACTACTCGATCATGGATATGATGCCAACGATACCTATGGTAATAAGTCGTTGCTTTTATATGCTGTCGGAGGAAGCGCCTGGGCCTCCAGAGGAAGCGTCTGGGCTTCCAATGCTAAAGCGCTGGGGATGTGTCGTTTTCTCATTGAGTATGGGGTTGATCTTGAGCTTGAGGTTGAGCCGTTTGGTTCCGCTTTGTGCTATGCCGCTGAGGTAGGAGGTTCGGGCAGTCATGAGATTTACTTGCTGTTTTTATGTAATCTTTTCTTCTATTACTTTTGACACTAGTCCCACGTCTTCTATTGGGCAACCAGCCCACAAGAAAGGGACTTGATTTGAATCACGGTTACCAACAAATATCTGCTAACGCAACCGTTATTAGCCACAGATGCACTGGAAATTTTGTTAGCCGCAGGAGCCAATGTTATGGCCAGCAATCTATGGGGAGAAACACCTTTCGACATATCATTCCGAAAAGGAGTTAAAACCATCCCCAAACCCCTCATCGCAGCAGGTATTCGAATCACTACGCAGGATCTGCTGGGATGGAATCAGTTACACTTCGTCAGTCGCCTTTTCGGTGTGGAAAACCCTGGGCATACATCTCAATTAGTCGAGTTTTTGGTTTCTCAAGGGGTGAAACCAAATGCGCGTGCCAACTCGGGCGAGACTCCTCTTCATCGCGCCGCTGCTATGAATCGTGTCGATGTCGCGGATTTTCTGCTTCGACACCCTGAAGTCGATGGAAATGCGACAACACTAGAAGGGAACACTCCGTTGGATACGGCTCTGCTTTATGGTCACGACTCTTTCTTGAAAGAGCTTGCTGAGCTATCGAGTGCCGCTGCGGGACTTGAGTCTAGGTTGGAGATTCACCCCGATCAAGGTTTGATTGCCCTTTCTAATAAGGAAGACCGGGTAGAAGTTACCGTCAAGCTTGAGTTGGAGCTTGAACTTTGCCATCAAGGTGAAACGTGGTTGACAAGTTTCTCCCATAATGGAAAAGTGCTGGCAGTATCATCAAGCGATGGCATCGTTACAGTCTACGAGACGGAGTCATTCGACCTGGTTCATACCTTCGTCTGTTCTGAAATCGAAACGACCCTCTTCTGGAGCTCCGATGATAAACTCCTGATGAGAGGAGGTAGAGAGGGGACACTGACGTGGTGTGATCTATCAGTAAGCTTCTATACCCCATAATAAAAACACCCCCACCATCCCTCTCCCAAGTTGATATATGCAATACAGACAGGAAAACACATTCGTGATCTCACCACATCCAGCTATGTCACGAGCTGTACCATGCTACCCGATACCCAACAATTCATCGCCACATCCTCAAGCCTGATCAAGAAAAATATCCCAATCTTCTCCGTCACTTCAGGGATCCCTGTTGGCGAGATATTCCACGATGGACCTATTTACGGCTCTGCGTACACCGCCAACCTCGACGTGTTCATGATGTTCGGAGAACAGGAGGTCTTTTTGTATGACTGGAAAAGGGGTCTCAAACCGATTAGTAAGAGGCAATTGGGCTTTCGCATCGCTTCAATGACGCCGTTTCGAGCTGGTGATAGGTATGGGCTTTTTGGGCTTAGGAGAGAGGGGAAGAGGGAGAAGCGTTTGCGCATGCGCTTGTTGGTGCTGAATTTGGAAACGCTGGAGGTGGCGCATGTTTTTCGGTTGGAGGGGAGAGGGGGGGTTATTATTAGAGGGATGTTTAGTGAGGATGGGAGGTATTTGGCTAGCGGATGTGAAGGTCAGTTTTATTTCTTCTCTTCTTTGTTCCATGCCCAGTTAACTCGTGGTGACCGATTCCTATGGCGATAGATGGCTCGATTTATATTTGGCACTGGGCCTCGAAACAACTTGTCTGTAAACAGAATGCGATGGCGGATGGGAAGAAAGGATGTTGTAACTGTGTTGTCTGGGATCCAAAGACGAGTGATCGGTTAGTTTCGGCTAGTGATGATGGCGTGGTGCGGATGTGAGTTTCTCTACCTTTTCCCCTTGAGGATATGGCGAGACAGTAGACCAAAGGCAAGCCAGCTGACTGTACTATAGCTGGAAATTCATCGAGGAAAAGAAAGAAGGTACAGAAAACCCGCAACCCGAAGTTCAGTGCGAAGAAGACGAGAAGGGGGTAGTGGACGTGAGCATTTCCGAGGGCGAGGCAAACAGTCCTGGTGCCAGTGATTGGGAGGCTGTAGATGGGAAGTAAAAGGCAGGGGTGATTCTTGGGGGTCGTCGTTATAGACTGGATTGGGCAAGGTGTATTGATTTCGGGCGAGGAATTGACGATACTGATGTAATCTTACCTAGGTATATAGTATAAGAATAGTAGTGATATTAGGGGCGACCTGTCGATTCTCAACGAGACAAACTTCAAATTTTTATCAGCGTTAATTGAAAAAGGGTTATTCTTAGCGAGCTACCCGGAGATCGTTATTCGCTCACGGTTACCCGGGGATTCCCCGTACCCCTCAGCGAGAATCGACAAGGCAATTCAAAGAGATTAAAAAAGGACTTACGACGGACAATACGCCAAGCAACACAACGACCATAAGAACATGATAGTATTAAGCTTAATATACACGCCATAGGAAGCCCTCCCTACTATCAAGGTATTCATCCATTCATTCAATCCCTCCTCATTCACCTCCCATCAATCAAAACCCCATAGAGAGCTCGCCAGCACACCAGCTCAATTCCGAGCGCCATGCCAGAAATGCAATGACGGAACAACGCCTCGCTTAAACCCAAAAAAGAATTCATATGCACTTAAGACATGTTGATCATACAAAATTGATCCCTATTCCCATCCGATCCATTCCATCTTCCTGAACACCTGGCCAATTTACCGTCTATTACCGACCCATTTGCGCCCTCATCTTATTTCTCTCAACCTCTGCACTCAGCTCCGCATTCTCGCGACTCGCTTCTTGTAGGCGTTGACGAGCACTGGAACGGTCTGTCTTCCTAGCCTCTCGCTCGGCCTTGAGTTTGTATTCCAGTTCTTGGAGACGTATTTGCCATCTCAGATCAGGTGTGTAATTATCCTCATTCAACAATCCTCCTGGAGCAGGGATTTTCGTAGGTGTGCCGCTGGAACTTCCATTTCTCGACTTGATATTTCGATCAATAGTTTCCCTTGTCGAATGAGAGGAAACTGCCCTAGTCATTGTTGATGTACGGCTCTTGTCGAAGGACTTATTTCCGGGTCCAGTTGGGACATATGGAGCCGGGCTGGTATTACTGAAAGCATTGGATCGAACCTCATCTGCCGCTCGAAGGCTCGCGATCTCGGTCTTGAGGCTCTTGTTGATTTCTTTCAGTTTGGTGATCTCGGCTCTGTTTTCACTGTGAATACCTGGAACGGCACTTCTTGTCATTGTCTCGAGACGATCAAGGCGTTTGGTACGTAATTCCAAATTAGATTCAAGAGTCTGGTACTCTTTCCAAAGGTCTTTTTCAACACTTCGCACTCGGGACTTAAAGTCCCCGATGAGTGTCTCAATCATTTTGACTGCAGCCATAAGATTTTTGGCGAAGCCTGGTAACATAGTTGAGATTGCTTCGACAGATGGGAGAGCTCGTCCATTTATCAACTTATTGTTGTGGACCCAATCGATGCCGCATAAAGCACTTAGACGATTCCACAAGGTAAGTAAGAGATTGTTCCGCTCATTCATCTGATCCTTGAAACTGTTCTCGAGAGTGGCAATCTTTCGACGATCTTGTTGGCGGGACGTCTCTAGCTCTAGAACACGCGATTCATGTTGCGTAAGAGTCCTACTAGTATGCTGGGTTGTTTTTTGGAAGGTCTCAAATTGATGCTTCGTATTCCGGTGAAGTTGCCTCTCTTTGTCAAGCATGTCTGCGAGCTTTCGAGATTCAAGAGCATGAGACTCAAGAAGAGCATCACGTTGACGGATGACGCGTTCTTTCTCTAGGAGAGACGAATTCTTGTGGTTGAGATCTTGCGTACTCGTCTCAAGCTCCCGCTGAAGTTTGCCGATTGACTATTCAAATTTAGCATAGAGACTTCATAGCAGATTCTAAAACTTACAGTGAGGAAACCTGAGCGGGTGCCGTTGAGATCGCCTAGCGCTTCTCTCAAGTTACTCTCAAGCTCTGTCAGTCGCTGCTTCCATTCAGCAGCTTCCACTTCTCGTGAGGTCAAATTTTTTCGCAGTCTCCGAGCCTCGTCCTTGGCGCCAGAAGTTTCCCGATTAAGCTCATTAATATATTGCTGGACTTCTTCTTTCTCTTTATTAGCAACAACTTCACGTTGATGACGCTCAGCAGCAAGACGCTCTTCCAACTCCCTAACACGTTCTCGTTCTTCGTGAAGGGCTTGGTCAGTGTTTCTGATAGCGGTCTCAAGGTCGCTGATCCTAATTTTATCGCCATCCTGTTCTTCTCGAAGGAACGCAATCTCACCCTGGGCGGATTCTTGCTGGACGGTAAGACGGTTGATTTTCCCATTAGCTTCCACGAGATTGTTTTCCATCTGCTCCATTTCTGCATTGGCTTCCTCGAGACTACGTTCAAGCTCTTGAATTCGGCGCGTCTTTTGCTCATGGTCATCCTCCAGTCTGACAACACCTTCACTCATTTCTCGCATCTCATTTTGCAGGGCATTGAAATTCTCAGTTGTGTCAGCCAGCTCAGTCTGAAGTCGGTCAATTTCAGCTTGGGCCTCTTCAGCTTCTCCAGCAAATCCATCGAGTTCTTCTTGAGCTTCTTTTCGTAGAGATTCAAACATGTGCTCGGCTTGATCTTGGCCCTGAAGTGCTTCGTCACGGTCGGCCTGCATTGTGAGCAAATCATTTTCGGCTGTCTCGAGGGCTTCTTGAAGTTCATTTACGAGAATTTCCGACTGGTTCTTTTGTTCGACGGCAGTCTCGAAATCCTCCATGCATGACTGAAGTTCACGTTGGAGATCCTGGTTGTGGATTTTGAGACTGTTAATGCGATCTCGAAGCTCAGCGGTTTTGTTTTCAAAGTCTTCTCTCTCAGCGTCGGTGACTGAAGTATCTCGCGTTACAGCGCTGCCTCGCGAGATTGATCGTACATGTGCTCGTGACGCCGATCGGTCGAGTATGCTGTCTCCAGCAACGGAGCCACCTCCTCCCCTTCGAATAAGTTTGAGATCCTCGATTTCCTGGTGAAGGCGTTCCTTCTCACGATTGCGGGATGTGAGCATGGAAGTTTGGGCGCCCACTTCTCGTCGTAATTCCGAGTTTTCATGTCTCAGCTGTTCGCAATCTCGTCGAAGGTCTTCAACCAGAGTACTAGCAGCGCTGGATGCGCCGTTTCGATCATCTAACAGGAGTCTGTCAGACATTCCGGATCGAGGACGTGAAGGCGAAACTTGTCGCCTCTTGCTAATATTGTAGATGTTCGTAGTGTGTTGTAAGCCCAAGGTACCACCAGAGGCTGAGGCCGTTGCTTCAGCTTTAAGTCTCACAATCTCCTCTTGAAGCTGCTTCTTCTCCGCTACGTCTTGGTCTCGGTGAGCAAACTCTTGTTCGTACAAATCTTTCCAGACATTTACTTCGTCATGGGCATCCAGACCGTGGCCACGTCGCTCGCCCAACGAACGAACGACTTCGGCAAGTTGCCGCTTCTCATTCTCTCGAGCGACACCTTCATTGCGAAGTTTTTCAATTTCCGTCACATATTCTTCGACTCTTTCTCGAAGATACAAAAGCTCCTCTTCACGTTCTTGCGCGCCTTCATGATCATACCACTGTGGACTAGGGTCGCCTCCTGACATTTCGGATCGAGCTGTACTTGGCCTCTCTTCGTCGTCCTTGAGTTTATTCTCCAATTCCCTCAGTTTTCGTTTGAGAGCCTTATTGTCTCGCTGCATTACCGCAAGACCAGTTTTTAATTCAACATTCTCCGAGATCATCTCTTTAACGCCCTCCTCTGACAGCTTGTCTAATCGATCGCTCAAGAACATAACCTTCAGCTTCAAATCAAAGTTTTCTTTCGATAGCCTCTCGATCGTGCTACTTTGCTCTTTCAGAGTGAGGTTCTTCCCAGTTCGACCAAGGACAGAACCCGCCAAAGGACCCCGCTTATTTGGGGAAGCTACGCCAGATTTATTTCGGTACTCCTTAGCCAGGGATTCCGGGACATGGACATTGCGGACATGTCGGGCAATGATAGTGTCAGTAGGTGCAGCTGCCATTGTTGTTCTAGCTGTAGGTCTCGGTGTCTCTGGGGGTGAAACATCCTCGGCTGGCTTTCGTCCGCGATTTTGTTCTTCTTCTGTCAATGTTGCCAGATTCCCATCTGCACCACGACCAGAAGATTCAACGCCACTAGAGAATTCTTCGATTCCTGACGCAATGCTACCTAGACTGATAGATCTAGCCAATCCCATGCTGGAACTTCTCGAGAACCCAGCATCCGGAGCAGCGCCACCAGACTGAAGTGCATAGTCCGCCCCAACAGTTATATCGCTCCCTTGCTGGGACTCGTGGGATGCAAAAGATGAGACAGATGAGGTGTGACTATGGCGGCTACGAAGGAATTTGGGTTGATTTTTAGAATTCTTGCGACCAAGAAGAGCAGCACCAGGGGTATTTCCTGCGTCGGAACGATAGAGACTGCCATTTGACTCCTTGTGTTGAAGTTCGCTCTCGTCCGAAGTGCCAAGCAAAGAATTGTTCAAAGGTTTTCTTGGTGTTGGCATGAAGTCGGGCTCTTCTTCTGAGTACTCCTCCACCTTCGTGTTACTGGTATCGCCTGTTCCTGCCCCAGAGCCCCCTGTGTTCGCAGATAAAATAGCTCGTGATACTGTCCTGGCGGCTGCGGCTGCAGTTGGAGAAGATGACATTGTTTCTAGGCCGGACGTATCTGAATTATCTAACCCCAACACAGAATCGGAATGGGTGGAGTTGGCATTTCCTGCGGCAGGAGTTTTATAATGACTCGGAGGCGTGGGAGGTGATTGGGAAGGGCTTCCGCTATTATTCCTGGCAGAGGCATTGCCATCCTTCGTTGGCCGACTTTGTGTTCCGTCGAAAAGGTAGGTATCATCCGCCCCCCTATTCCCGACCACACTTATCGGGGATGCAACAGCTATCCAGCTGGATTCGACGTCGTCCAAATGCCTTTCCATCGCCCTCTCATCCAACGTATCCGCCGCATCACTGGGGTTGTAGTCATTCTGGCTGTGGTGATAGAAAGGACTGCTGTCGCCGGGCGCAGGCAATGAAGGTAAAGTCGCGGGGTCGAGGGTAGGAATCTGGCCATTATGGGCATGCGCATTCGCGTTTTGGAATATTCCATCATGGTCGAATGTTTCTTTGTCGGGCGATAGATCATCCACGTCGTAGATGTCAAATCCCCCAGGAACCTTCCTCGAGTCCTTTACCGCAGTTGTTGGGCGCGAGCCGTCTATCATGGACATTCCAGAGTGACCTTCTTCGTCCTCCGCCATTATGCATGTGTTCAACGCGTCGCATTCGGATTCGAAGGGGGGAGAAAGGGTTGTTGTGCTCGTCGGGTTGAGAAATTAGTGTTGGGGTGGCCGGTAGACGCGCTCGGTCCTTGAGGAAAAGCAAAGCACAGAAATATGTGAGTTGCAGAGTTGAAGGTAAGACGGCGAGTAATGTCGATAGCCTCACGCTGTCGCAAAAGTCGCAGACACTTGGCAGAAGCTGCTGGTCTGGTTGCGACAGGAGTTCAGCAGAGGGTTGGATCGAGTTTGTCCACGGGGTCTTAACGGGGATGTTATGGAGCAATCCGGACAATATGGCCCGCAGGGGATCGTGGCCGTGGCACGCGTGGGCCGTGGGTAGGATTCAGTGGTGTGGTGCAGCGTGGTGTTGCTGGTGTTGCGCTGCGTTGCGCTTGATTCGTTGGCAGGGGGCAGTCGGTGATCCATGCATGGTTCAGGCACAAACCGAGGCTGAGAAAAGTGTAAACATCTGCACCTCCACCACGACTCTTCTTATTCAAGCAAACGTATTTAGCCAAAGTGGAAATGGTATCGGAACCCGCCGAATAGTAACCTGGCAGGTGGACAGTTGTTGGATTCTCTACAGGCCAAGGGTCTCGCTTAAAGTCATTCATATCAACGGTCAAGGTGCAAGGTCTCGAGCCACGAACAACTGATCGGTGCGAAACATGAAGTTTACATTCTACAGTCTCGAAATTTGCTTCTTTATCATAAATTTGGGTCGTATATATGTATTATACGTTCCAACTATCATTCTCTAACTATCGTAAGTCATAACTCCACAGTCAAATGCCCATGTTCTCGCAAACGCCAAACCCAACAGTATCGAAACAAAATATTTCCACATACGCCATGCAACAGCGCACACCAAGAGCACTACTTCAATTCGAGTTTCACCTTGTTCTCCTATCAACGAATCCGCTGACCCGGTCTTGCTCGACATGTAAGTCAAAAGGCCCTAATGAGAACCCTTTCTTGATGGCTGCCATTCAGATGCATCACCCCACTGATCGCTCGTAAATCCAGAACTTCCAGGGTTCTTATATCCAGCCTCCAATTGCCTTTCATAGCTAACAGTCCTCAGTCTTTGCCCCTCAGCAGGTGTCAAGTGCAAGTATATCTCAACACCGATCAAGTGCATTGCCAAAGCCAGCCAGAGACCCATGCCGAAAGTTAAATGCAGAGAAGCTCCAATCTCCTCAGCTCGACTGCTGCTGAAATCGGCATGAACAATGACGAGCGGATTGCCCTGTGCGCCGACGCATTGCGGGTAGAGAGAGAACGCTTCGGTGAGATTCTGCTCGTGGATAAAGGCAATTTCATTGCACGATTGGATCTCATGGTAGCTGTTGACTTTGGTGATGACCACCGCTCCAAGGGCGAAGATGATACGGGTGGTGATGATAACACCCATATAAAACATGGCTCTCAACATCCAAGCTCGGTGCTGGTCAATTTGCAGCTTCTTGATGTTGTAATATGCCATACCGATCGAGCCGAGAATGAGAATAGCCAACATTCCAATTGCACTCTGAACATCAAGTCCCCCGCCGAACGACACTCTAGCGATCATCAGAGCACCGGCGATTGTTAGGATAATGAGCGTGATGATGATATATCCGTTGATGCGATGGAAAATGAGAAATTTGTGCCGGATGACGGGGACGAATTGCCAGATCATAAGGAAGCCTGCGGGCAGACAGGTTGCTAGGTGCAGTGTGATTCCGACTCTCTTGAAACCGGCGTGGTAGTTGTACCATTCTCCTGGTGCTGCACCGTTTGCAAAACTGGAGTAAGCACTGCCGCCAACGTTAAGATAGGAAAATCGTGCTAAGACGAAGCCAAGCATTGCTCCTGCAAATATGACGACTTGGTGGTTGTTAGTCCTTAATCAAGTGGTTGAGGGGGGTATGGGGTTAATCTTACATAGGGGAAAGTTGTAGCCCTTTTGGAAACCCAGCGGTCTATATATTTTTCTCATTGCCGTGACGAATTTGTTTGCTGGTGGTTCTGTTCTGGCAGGGGAAGATTCCATGCCGTTGGGAGACAAACTCTTGTTGATGGTCTCTCCCGAGGTACGGAAACCTTCTTGGGCGTGGAAGTTTTCTTGAGGTTCCATGTTTACTGGTGATTCCATAGAGATTGTGTATAATTGAGAAATTGGGAAGGGTGTCGAAACGATTCTGTATCAAGATGGTATGATATTCTGTAAGTGCTACTTCAGTGCAAACTGATGCTGATATCAAAATCGGATTCCATGGGCACACTCCCCTGTCTTATACTTCCTTCTCCTCTCACCAACATCCATTCAACAAGGCTTAGCATCACCGCCGCATATGCCAAAATAGCCAACTTGGATCTGCCCGTTGCATACGCTGCAACGGGCTATGTATTAACCCGTACGTATTAATTGAGGTATGAATACTGAGTACATACGGCCGTACTCAAATTCCTGCCAAAAGGTGAAGCTAGTCCGGCGAGGAATGACAAGCGAATGCGGAAGGAAGCTTCGATCCGAGCGCGTCTAGGTAGAATGCCTAGTGTGCTTAGACCGCACAACCATCTTCCAAAAAGCTGCTTAAGCGCCAATACTAGTACATTCGCATTCGCTTATCGGCGACTAACTATCATAAGGAGGCTGAATCGAATCGATCTCCTTCCCCCACACTTCCCCAGCGCGAGACTTACGGCCGGTAACCACTCCTTGTCGGGTTAATAAGAAGTAGGAGGTGAGAGTTTAAGCGTTCTTGGAAGGGCCAAGGGCTAGTGCTTCCTGCCTTGCAGGGCTATAATCTGACATTTCTGCCCATTGTATGAGGTGTCCGTGAGTAGTGAGGTAATGAGGCTTGGGTGGTAAAACCACCATAGCCGCACTGCAGCGCGTGTAATGACTGGAAAGTATCAGAAATGCTCCGAAGAAGTTGGCTGACGAGTCTGTACTTGCGCGTTGGAAGGCTGTACTAGATTCCAGTTCATGATTTGAAGTTTGAGGGAAATTCCTGCTCCCAGCTGCTCTAAATGATTTTTGTATCTGCTCTTTTGCCTCGGAAATTATGCTAGGCTTAGCATCGCATATAGGAAGAGCCACGAGAAGTCTGTTGAATTATAGAGAACATTCGGAGTGAAACCAATCATTTTGCATGCTTCAATAAAAGTTGCATGCGAATCGGAAAAAGCATTATCTGAAGCCTTCAATTTTCTGGCACTGCATCAACTTATTTCTTGAGATCAAGGACGCAATACTGTGCAGGAGTTTGAATAAAGATAACCGCCCAAGCACACCAACCTGTTTCGCCACTCCTTCTTCCATTCGCTTAATTTTTCTCCCGCCCCCCCAAAAACGCACTTCTTTCAACTCGGTCTAAAAAAGCTTATTTTCACGTAAATAATCGAAGAGATACGACACTGCCTCTGGGGTTTTCTTTTTGTACTACATAACCGAGCGGTTGATTGCTTTAACCCCTTTTCCACTAATGACCACCCCCTTTCTGCCATCCTCAAACCTCTTTCCCGTCAAGTAATAGTAGTTTTCCATGACGTCAATGGTCGTTAAATTACTACCCATTAAGATCATTTTCATACCCTTATGCCTTCTCATGAAAGCCCTCAGCTTCTCTGATCTTCCTCAGCGCCTGCGCTGCGAGACCTTCGCAATCAAATGAGCACTTCGTAAGCCATCAGGATGCTTGTTGTTCAAGTACTTTTCTCGACTACTCATCGTTTTCTGGCCCAGCTTTAAAGCTTCCTTGTATCGTCACTGTAGGAACTACGTCCAAGTCAAAACAGCCTTCGATTCTAGCTGCATCATCCTTGTCACTTTTCACCAACGCAGAAGCCAAACTACTCATGTACTTGACTATTTCTGGGCGATTCACTGTAAGTAGTTGTTCGCTCAATTTTAGCAGGGGCTGTGTGTAAATGGATCATGACACCATTGTGTTCTATTGAAGTGGGAGGTGTGGATGAACTGAAGGATGATCAAATTTCATGCCCTTTAGAGGGTGGGTGGACCCATTATTAAGTACGGAAAGAGTGTGTGGATCAGAGAAATGGTAGTATCTAACAATTGCTTCAATATGTTCTACCATAGAGCGTCCAATATCGTGAGAAGGCTTCTTCCAGGATTCGCGATGAATTATTGTGATAAGCGCGACTGGTTCAATTTTTTGACTTGGGCGTGCACACTAAGTGCACACACACATTTTACGATCTCTTCAATAAAACTACTATATCGATACCTGTTGCGGATTCACTCTAAGGCTGCATCGGGACTAGACTAGCACGTGACTCCAGGGATGCATATAAGCCTACTCTAGCTAGCCACACTCAATACTACAATGATCATGACCACCTATTCCCAACAATACCATTAATATATCAAATATTATGAGAAAAAAAAAATAAAAGTTTAATTAAATATAATAATCTAATAAATTCAATAATTAATCATTTATAATTATAATTGATTAAATTAATAATAAAAGAATATCGAGATCAAAAATCAAAATCGTGCTTCGAGCGTGCACGACCAACGACGCCAAGACCACCCCTGCAACCCCATTAAAACTCGAAATAAGAATTATTTTCTTCAAATAATAGTATTTTCGAAAAAAAGAAAATATAGAAAAATCAGAATTAAATTACTCTTCCTAGATTTATAGTTAGTTCTATATTATAATTGGTGGTTATTTTTAAAAGTGGGCTGGAAGTGGTGAGAAATAACGTGTGCGGGTCGACCCCTCCGGTGCATTGAACCAGTCGCGCTTAGCACAATAAGCGAGTGCATTGGCATCTCGCTTAAGGTAAAAGGGGCTAACCAATAGCAGTTAACAAGTTGCGCAGCTTTTTCGCTCTTCTCGTCCAACTGCAACAAAAATGATGCAAGATGGAATTCGGCTCGTTACATCTAAGCTGTGGGCGGCATGGGATCATAAGGTTGTTAGTATGTAGTGATCTGAAGCACGAATTTGCTATCAGCGCAGACAAGTAACCTCATGCTGTTTTCGTACAATCGAGCTTTTTGCATACTCGTGGAACAGGTAAACCCCGCACACATTCTCCCAGATGCAATTCCTGGTCGACATTTCCACTTCCATGTGCAACTATCTTCAGATGCGGAGTAACCATCTGGTATTTTCGCTTGGCCCTAAGCTCCATCGAAAGCCTCTCCGATTTTTTTTTCGAATACCAAAAGCGTTCCTCGATGTCATGCTCGAGAACTCTCTGAGAACCAGCCCAGTCTACCGAAGAGGTGGCTAACAAAACTTCCATCACCGTTCTAACAGTTTTACAGTACATACAAGCCAAGTCGTTATTGTCGATCGTCGATCCTGAAAATTCGGCGGGTTACGCAAAGTCGTTCAGATGATTCCACAACATGCCGTGCTAGCATTCGATGTATTTGCCGCTGCTTTACCACCTGTGTTATTGATTCTCTCCCACGAGGAACAATAAAGCAAACACCCACATTGTGTAACTTGATAGATAAGAGAATTTGCAATTTGATTGAGTTATGTGCACCAATGTCGGTGAAATCCACCTTCAGAATTCCAGTGCCTTTTCTTCAAGGACCACTCAACGTGTTTTCCAAAGTTGTCACTGATTAGAATGAAATCAAGCAGAGTGGAACAATGGTTGTTCAAACCACTCCTGGATGCGTTTGACGAGAGGGATTCAAACTTGACACCAGACGACGACGAAACCCTTCCCTCACAACGAAAGCGTTCAACTGGTTGGAGTGTGCTATTGCTTTCTACTTTGGCTATCGCGTATCCACCTCTAGTTATCCTATACTTTCACTTGTTCACAAAAGTTGCAAACCTCACTTGTAGGCCGATAGATATATTTCCAAGTAAGTAACAATTTCGTCTCAAATCACATTGCAAAAACTCCGTTTCTGAAAAGTTACTTACAAGTACCAAGCTCTTGAAAAAAGTGGCTCGGTGAAGTACGAGAATAGAAAGCTCGACGTAAAAATTAGAGGAAATCCATTTGTAGGAGATCCCCGGCCAGAGCTCGAGGGTGCCTGGCATGAACTCTTTGAAGGTTTAATTTCCCCACTCCTTTCTAAGCTCATTCTTCACCTTGCTAATCATGATCAAATTTCTAGACATCAGAATTCCTGTCTCCAAAGATGACTTGGAATTCTATGATCTTACGTCGATTCCGTTGGCAGATGGGAGTGGATATGCTGCGGAACTGGGAGTACATCATGAGTTGCACTGTCTGGTAAGTCAACAATCGCCATTTCAAAAGAAGAGGGGTTGGAAAGAAGATTTTCATGCTTACAACCCTCGAGAAAAAGATCAGACACTGGGTCTACAAGGAGCATTACCTCGTCAACGAAACCCAAGCTGAAATGAAAGAATGGAAAGCCCACATAGGTAAGCTACCTCACTCCCAATTATCTTCCATCGGGAACTCAGCAATGGCTAACTTTTCCTTTTTACATATAGATCACTGCATCGAAATGTTTCGCGAAACGATAATGTGTCGAGGTGACCCATCCCTATCAACATTTAAATACACTCACGTGGCGGGGATGAAGGAACCGGCATTGACAGCCATGGCGGTGGGACATCATCAGTGTGTGAATTGGGAGAGTCTGCTGGAGTGGGTAAGAGACAGGCATGTGCCGATTTTTGAGAAAGGAATTTTAGTGGGACCGGTGGAGTGGGAGCTTGGTGCATGAAAAATTGGGGATAGAAGAGGATTATGCTTAGGCGTAGACTAGTCTTTTCAATTACATATTTTGAAGCTGTAGGACTTCGAATCTTTTCAAGGAGAATTGTATGGACATTTTCAAGTTTGTATTATCAGCTCCATAGCTTCACGTTCGAGAGCAGGACATTTCGTGTGCTCGATCGTCGGTCAATGTGTTGTTATGCAGGTAATTATTCGTACCAATTCACTCTCCGAGAGCATTGGTTCAAGCTTCTATGACTCATTTGGTAAATCGGGCCAGTGTCGATTTTCCTCTGCCCAACTCTTCACTTTTTCGAAGTCCCTACATTTCCTCTCGAATTTCCAACCGGTCACGCCTCCCAGCCTGCTTGCTTGACTTGTTAGGTGTTCCATTCTGCAAAATTTATGACAACAAAGTCGAGGAATTTTGGGAGATCATCAAGGTTGTAAACTCTGTCAAACTGTTACGAAAAGCGGGAAACGAAATCGACGTACTCCAAGTCCACCGGCTCCAAATTCGTATCAGCAGCACACACCAACGCTTGTCGCAAATAATCAAAGCAGTGCCTCAAATGATGCGGATCGGGACGTTTGTTGTGGTCATGTATACGCTGAAGGTCTTCGAGGGTGCCAGAGAGTGCAGCGTAGTATCCTACGCGAAGCATATTTACGCAGTGCAGTTCGTGGAAGACTGCAAGACCTGAGGGGTTGGGAGAATATGTTGGATGGAGGACGAAGCCTACGCCTTCTGCAGGGGAGATAATATGTTAAGATAGAAAGTCTTGGAAGGGACGGGAATCGGGAACGAACTGGGAAACATGTCATCCCAAGCTTTGTCACTTTCTGGTGATGGCTCAAGGGTATACGTTTTGTTGTAGATCATGGGATAATTCACATCACCTAAAGGTACTATTCGTCCGGCCTCCGTTAACATAGGTTGCTTCAAATTGTAAGGACTGCTACTCACAGAACAAATTTTCCTCAGCTTTCAAGACATTATGCCGAGAACTTAACCAAAATGTTGCTGCATTTGAAATTACAAGAGTTGAGACGAGTAGGAGAAGGACTTGAGTAGTAGTCCAGATTTTCTTGAACTCAGAATTTTGAAGTTCTTCTGCACAGGAGTTCTCTTCCGGGGTGGAATATTCTTCGGTGTCGATAGAGGTGGAAAGGAAGGGAACTTTGAGTTCTGGTGTATCGCTCATAGTTTAGATACCGGTACTTCAGTGATTGGGAATCAAAAATTGTGAAGCAAGATAATAAAGACCAAACACATCATGAACCAAAGTCCAGAATCTCCTAGATCGACATGTGGCTAGCCTTGAAATGTGGGGTAGACTCGAGAACTTACACGATCCTACTCTGTCTTACATTCGGGTATTCACAGAATACCAGCATTAAAGCAGCATCTATCACCCGAGCACACCGCTCTTCAGAACACCAACGACGCTCTGATAATTTCACTGCATCTACTCACAGCTTTCCTCTTTCTCTCTTTCCCACAAAAAAATGACTCAAAGCAACAGACTGCAGCATTTTTGCTAACACAACCAAGGTAAGAGGACATCCAGGCTGAATGCAGCTTACCCCCTTGGCTTCCAAAGAATTTCAAGCTAGACGTTGACATGTTTACTCGTCTCTTTGCATATGGTACGATTTGATCAGTCAAGACCGAAAGTTGCATTGCTGGTGACACCTCGAACGCCCAAGTGCCGAGTACCTAGTGTTTCCTTGAAACATAAGATCGCAGTTTATTTTCATCAGCCGTCGTTTTGGTATCAGCTTCAACACACTTTTGCAAGTCAAGATAGCAAAACGTCGAGGAAAACCAACTTCCAGCTGTTATAAAAATCCAAACACGACGATACCAGACTTCAACGATAACCGGCAAAATGCTGTTCTCTCATCACCTCTTAAACCTCCTAGCTTTTGCAGCTATTGCTATCGCTCTCCCAACCAGCCGTAAGTTCCAATTTCCTCAGACGATTGCCAAATTAATGCTCACCACGCTTAGAAAACTCGATCAAAAGAGCAGAGACCGCCGATGCCGATGATGCTGTTGTTTACACTTGGTCTTTTCCAGAAGATGAGGACAAGGGGGAGTGGGAGTAGCTGATGGTGTGATGTATGCTTGGGAATGAGTGGTGCACATGTCAGGTTCGGAATACAGAACGATGCTGGAACGGAGGAAGTCATAGAAAGAGCCCGAGTAATATAGGCTATAAAACTCAACACATGCCCTTTCTATCCTTCTCACCTGCATAGTTATGTATATTCTTTAATTTCGTTGTCACTTTTGGAATGCATTTTGCAAAATGGGGATGTGTATTTATTAGGAAAAGGATTTTTTAAATTTTTTTTTCGTTAGCGCGTATCTACCAGATCTTATCTCAAAAACAAAATAGTGAAGGAAAGGAAAGGAAATTCAAGGAAATATCTCATGAAGGAAGAACCTTCATTTACTCTCCTCTCCCTCGTCTGGTTGAGGCTGAGGCTCTGGGGAGGGGGCTCCTGAACGGGTGTAGCGGTCGTCTTCAGACATCTTTGTGTTTGTGTTTGTGTTTGTGTTTGGGGGGTGTGGGGTTTGGGGTTTGGGAGGGTGTTTTGGAGGGCTTAGAGGATTTGGTTAGTTGGTGAGGCCTTAGGTTAATATAGACCTGAAACTCATATTGTTCTATTTAGATAATCATTTTATTATTATTTACGAGTCTATTTTCTTTGACTTCTGCGTTTATTATCTGAAGAAAATTGCATTGTCGTCTTCTTTCAACTTGGCTTTGTCTCCACACGTTGTCGGGGTAAGTCCAAGAGGATAAGCGAACCGCGCAAAGGAGCGCAGAATCCCTTCCAAGAGAAAAACTTCAGCTTAGGTTGTGTATTGACAATTTGATATATACACACATTCGCAAACGGCCATTTCTAACTTGCGTGAGTTTCGAAACCGATATCATAAATGCTCTAGAGTTCGCGACAGTTTAGAATTTCGCGACTCCCCCGGAAATGGTTGGCCATCAGCGCAGTCTTGATTTCTCGCTTAATCCAAATCTCCACTGAATAACCAACCACTCACTGTCGAATCACCCTCACCACAAATCATTCACCAAGTCACCTTCTCCACTAACATCAAAGCATCAAAGCCCTTGTATTCGCGATCAATAACCGTCACCAAAGAATAAGTGAAACAAAAGCATTATGTCCAACCCCAACAAAGACCAACAAAGAGCACAGAACAAAACACTCACAAAGCCGAGGACCCGCGAAACAGTGAATAATACTCGTGTATATATGTATGGCTACACGCCAAGACTCGTAGTCTTGAAGAAGACTTTCTGCCACTAAAACTCTCCTTTCGATACACCATGAAGATTGCCAGCACTTTTTGCTTCGTCGCCCTGGTGTCTCTCGCTGCGGCAGACACCAACACGATTCCTTTCTTCCCAACGGCAGCTCCAGGTCCTTCTGCAACCCACCCCACCTCCTCTATTCCAACGACGACGTTTCCCACGGAAACAGCAATCATCCCCAACCCCAGTGTCTACCCAGACTACCTCCCCCCAAACACCACCCTAACAACCCTCACAACCTCAAAATCTCACCATCACACCATCTCCCACACCTTCACATCCACCGGTCCACCCACGGTCTCCGCCACGAACCCCACCAAGGAAGCCGCCGCCGTCAAGAAAGCGCTGCTGGATATGCTAGCCATCGTGCTCTCCTTCATCGGCGCTGCGTTGCTTGGGACCGTGCTTTTCTACGTTGTGTCGGTTTGGAATTTGAGGCAAAGGAAGAAGGCGGAGGCTGCGAGACTTGTTGCTAGTAAAGCTAAGAAAGATAAGGCGGCTGATGTTGTTGCTGCTGCTGTGTAAGTTTCGGAATCCAATATGCTCGAGTGGGTGTAGGTGAGGTTTGCACTAGCTAATGTTGGGAACTAGGGAGAGGATGCGGAATCAGGCTAGTGTGAAGACTAGAGCGGAGACGAGGACGGGGAAGATGATGGTGGAGGAGGGGATTGAGATGTGGGATATTCGGATTGATAAATCCTAAAAATAAACAAATTCATGAAATTTTAATGGCTAAATTTGTAGACTTTTTTGTGAAATGTATGAAGGTGTGAAATGTGGAAGAAAGAAATCTGGAGGTCTTGTGAGTTGAAGCACTTTTGCTATTGGGTAAGAAGGGTTTTTACCTCGTAAAGTGATGGGAAGGCTCGCTGAGTGGATGTGACGAGACCCCCGAAGTAGCTGGTAACAGGGAATGCTGGAAGAATCTCGTGGTATCTGCCAGGGCGCAAAGGTTCTCGCTTGTCCTCGAAAGGGGGCATTGAACATTCACGCATACTGTACTGTGGACCACAAAACCATGAATCACTTCCAGCCAGCTAATTCCTTACTCCAAACTTTCAAGGCTTCAGCCTCCACAAAAATGAGCTCACTGACCCCTGAAGGATAGCATTCAAAAAACAAAATCCACCAAATCCCCCCTATCCCTCCTCAAACTCCCCGCCGCACTAGTACTCGCCCCAACCGCGCCATCCAAACTTCCCCCCGCACCTTCACTCTCGATATTCTGTCCAAAGGCATCACTATTGTTATGCACCACCAACATTGCACCCTCCGCCCCTTCAAACCCTCCAACCTCATACATCCCCCCTTTTCCCATAAACAACTCCTCCTTCCCAATAACTCTTACGTGATCTTGCTTTGAGAGAGCTGCTTTAACGAGCGGTAGAATTTCTGTGTCTGAGTAATCGTTGAATGCGAAGATACGGAGGTTGCGCAGGGAGTTGTTGTGTGAGAGGGTTTTGAGGCCGGCGAGCATGAGGCGGTTGAGGAGGGGGGCGGAGATGAGAGAGGCGAAGATGGCGGCGGGGTCGTAGGTGTAGATGTAGCCTTGAGGATAGAGCGCTTCGAGGGCGGAGAATTCATTGATGGCTTGCTGAATCGCTGTGTTGTAAAGCAGTTCCAGAGAAATCATCTCCCCGCTTCTGAGTTTCGCGAATTGATTCACGATTTTCTCTCCTATATCTTCATCTGCCAGGATTGCTTTTTCAAGGAAAGAGATGGTTTCTTTGATATCCATGGGGTTTTTGACCTCGGAAAGTGCGGGTAGACGTTTTTGTGATGTGAGATTGAAAATCATATGTTGGAGTAACTCGAGATCGTATCCAGCTCGAAGTTCAGCTCGCTGTTTATCGCTCTTAGAGATGATATGATTGTCTGCTAGTTCGAGCTCCTCCCCTTCCAGGGCATCTTTGCCAATTCGACAGACCTCCAACATAACATAACGCAACTCAAAATCCATCTGGATACTTGCGCTCAAAACTACGCTCCTCGTAAGTCTTTTCCCGTCTTCGCTTCCGAAATGAACGATCCCGTGGCCGCGAGAATACCGGTAGTCTCCTACCATCTCACATCGAGGTATGACAGGTGTGACGAAGGTGTGAAGTGCACCTTCCATGTTGGTGATTTCATCGCAAGGAGAGTCCTCGGTGCCGTTGTGAGTAGGGACGAATTTTATGCCAAGGGCGCTGTCTTTTTTGCGACGCATTAAGTGTTCGATTTGTGAGCGGGAGACGAAAGGGGAGGCTGAGATGAGGGGCGGGGGGGCCAGTGAGGGATTCTGGAGGTAGAAGGTTCGCGGGTTGGAGGCGGATGGGATGGGTGAGGGGTGCAGGGTGTCGGAACGACATGATGAGTCGAGAGGTGGGAGAGATGAGGGTTTCTTGAGTTTGAAGGCCATGATTGAGTGACTTCGTTCTTATGAGGTTGTTAGGTTATGAGGTTATCAGATCATGAAGATATAAGGCTATGAGGGTGGAAGCCTAAAAAGCGAAGTCTGAATTATGAGGTGTGGTGGGGTTCTTATGAGTGGCTGAACGCCACAAAAGGGCAAAGAATGTTGCAGGAATAAAATTGTACCTTTCTTCATAGCTACCCCTTTCCGCTTGTACCGGTAGCTGAACAAGAATGAAGTGAATTCGAGGTGAATCACGTGAGAATACGTGAATGGCTCTGGGCGCTTGCTTGGTCTTTTCACGCTCGCAAAGACCCCAAAAAGAGGAATATCGAGGGGGAAAACACATCGATAATCCACGAACTAGTTCCCTCGTTCAAACTCGTAAACTCCTGTGCCGCATCTGCGCGTTGGTTAGCCACGTCATTGTGCTAAAGCAAATTGGAAATTGAATGGCAAACTGTGCAAATCGACAGATGCCCACTTCCTGATAAAACAACATGGCAGCTGAGAATAGGATACCACTTCTTACCGGACAACCGTACTCACAGAACACGACGATATCCATACTCGAATAAGCCTCATGTACCCAGCCAGCCCAGCCAGCCCAGCCAAGCCCAACGTCCACCAAAGCTTTCGCCAAGAATGAGCGGACAGGATAAGCTTGCAAACTTCAGCCCTTCCGTCCGATCTATTCTTGGGAGTTCAAAAATAAGCCGGACGAGAATAATAGGAAAGCTTGAAGATATAAATGAAGATGTATGGAGTAGGGCGCCGCATGAGAATCCAAGTATGAAAACGATGAGTGAGTGAGTACTTTCGGAGTAACAATGCTCTGCCTACGAACTCTCGAGGCCTCTTTATCATTGCTCTCTTACCCTGGGAGAACGCCCATAAGCCAATCAAGCCAGGAATAATTGAATAAAAAAGAAAGATGGAGTATCAAACATCGTAGAGAGAGCCTACGGCAAAACAAACAAAACCTTGAAGCAACCCAAGCGTATCTCACTTCGCTCATCACCTCAGTCAGATCATTCAAAAAGGGCCGCGTCTGATATGCAAAAGATCGGGAGGACCGGTTCGACACCCAGCCGGCTCATGGCTATTACGCCACGTGACTATATCGGCATTTCATCGGATCGGCGTTTCCAAGCAGTTTTAGCCCGGCCCACCCGTTCAAAAGCAAGCAATGGCAGTCAAGCTTTTTCCAAGGTGACATCCCGCTGCCAATGTCCTTCCAGAACAAGTTTCACCACCACCACCAAAAATCTCCTTCATCTCGAAGATATTTCTCTCATGGGGGCCAGCCCCCACACCCCCGAAGCTCGCTGCGCTCGAACATGGGAGATCTCGTGACCATCTGGACTCAGGAGAGAGAGATCACGGTCAGATGTGTACGACGCCGCCTTCATGATCAGTGTTTGAGGACGTAATCTCCCTGTTTAGCGGTGCCCACTCCTCAGAAAGGGCCAACTTCCCTCAAGCCAGTCAAGTGCCGCGCTACCCCTGAATTCCTGCAACTTATACCGGGGCGATGGATTCGGACCCACTCCGTATCCACGATCGCCAGGCTATTTTGAGGGCGGCTAGGCCGTCCTGGGTCGGCTCAGCCTCTGCTGATGGACCCTCAAAGTTGGTCGAGCTGCCTGGTGGTGCGTGTTGACCGTTGCCGCTCTGATGGCCGGTGGATGGCATCTCGGGTATGTCATCAACGACACTCGTATCTCCCTTAGTAGGGGAGGAGTGGACCGCGTGGATCTCGTTAGGGATCTTGTCTCGTCTTGGTGCTTCTCCTGTCCCTGAACTCCATCTCTTGGAATCTCTTGTTTTGCCTTGTTTCTGTATATCACCAAAAGCTTCGACTGTCGTTATCCCATTTTATGCTAGCCTTGCTACTTTGACACTTGGTTTTCCTTGAACAGCAACCAGACCGTTGGAATCTATCAGAGACGACCATTTTGCATACGAAAAAGCTTCAATTCAATTTTTGTCAACATGAGGGGAGGGAAGGTGTTTGGGTATGGCGCCGCCATATGTGCTTCGTGGAGTGGCATGGCCAATGCCATTACCCTCGACACCACTGATCAAAGTAAGTGCTTGAAAAGAGCGAAAAGAGCGACGCCATGGGTTCTGGGATATGGCTCCGTCGTCAGCCGATTTCTAACCAAGATGCAGCTTCAATTAAAAATGCGGCAGCGACGGTTGCATACGGACTGATGAGTTACTACACGGGCAACAACACAGGCGATAATCCAGGAAATTTACCAGATCCATACTACTGGTGGGAGGCAGGAGCTATGTTCGGACTAATGGTCGATTATTATTATTACACAAACGATTCGAGTTACAACGAAGCGACAACGCAAGCACTCCTGTGGCAAGTGGGTGACGATGACGATTATATGCCAACCAACCAGACCAAAACGGAAGGAAATGATGATCAGGGATTTTGGGGTATGGCAGCGATGGGAGCCGCAGAATCGAAATATCCAGATCCTCCAAGTGGACAGCCGGGTTGGGTAGCATTGGCACAAGCAGTTTTCAACGATATGGCCGCACGTTGGGACACATCGACTTGTGGAGGAGGCTTGCGATGGCAGATTTTCACTTTCAACAATGGATATACCTATAAGAACTCGATTGCGAATGGCTGCTTCTTCAATATTGCTTCGAGATTGGCGGCGTATACGGGAAATGCGACCTACGCCGATTGGGCCGTCAAGACTTGGGACTGGATGTACGATACTGGCTTGATAGGCACCGACTACTCCGTTTATGATGGAACCAGTGACACGGACAACTGTACTTCAATTGATCACTTGCAGTTCACCTACAACCAAGGTATTTACCTGTTTGGTGCTGCCATGATGTACAACTACGTAAGAATGCCCATTTGCTCCATATCTTCAAGATATCTTGCTAACTTGAAGATAGACGAATGGCTCTGACACCTGGAAACCCAGAGTCGAGGGTCTTCTCAATGCAACTTCCATTTTCTTCAAAGACGGTGTCATGTATGAAGAAGCCTGCGAGGATACTTCAACCGCCGCCGGTACCTGCGATACAGATCAACAGACATTCAAAGCCTACTTATCAAGATGGATGGCCGCCACCACCAAAATCGCTCCTTTCACTCACGATACTATCATGACTTACCTCACAACATCAGCAAAGGCTGCCGCATTACAATGTTCCGGCGGAACCGACGGAGTTACCTGCGGCGAACATTGGACTGCAGGTGCAACATGGGATGGTACATATGGAGTGGGCCAACAGATGAGCGCTCTCAGTGTGATCCAGGCCATGTTAATCGACGACGCGCCCGAACTAGTGACGAACAACACGGGTGGAACGAGTGTTGGAAACGCGGCTGCTGGTGCTGGATCTTCGGCATCGGACGCGAGCGGTGGGACCGAGATCACCATCACGACGGGTGATAAGGCGGGAGCGGGCATCATAACAGCTATGATTGTCAGTGGTGTCCTAGGAGGCGTCGCAATGATGGTTACCGGGTCATAAAATCTCGGCACCTCTAGCAAAACCACCACACCCTATATTCTTTCCATGGTGGTGGATGCAACACATCTTTCTTCTGCATTTCCATCTTCTCCTCCTCTTGGATATTACCCTTGGAGCGGGAAGATATCTCGTCCTTTTTATACTTATTTGCCTCGACTGGTTTTTTTTCCCGGAAAGAAAACGTACTACTGCATTGATCCTGGGAGGTGGCATAGGGATCCTACTTACAAGCGCATGGTGTTTTGGCGTTCATCTTGGTGTACACTTTGACACATCCATATTTCCCTTGTTTTTATAGAAATTACTACCAGTTATTTGTACATATGTACATATGGATACCTAGATATACACTTAGTGCTAGTAGAAGCAAGATCTATTCTATTTTGAGTTGTGTTTGGGTGAAGTGTGAGGTGTGGGTGAGGAGGTGTGAGTATTCAGTATAGATCTATTAATCCTTTTGAGTTGTGAAGTGTGGGTGGGTGAGGAGATGGTGTGCCGTACTATACTATTTATTTAAGCAAGAAGATGGGAGATAGGAGGGTTTTCTAACTCGGAGTCTCATACGAAGGAACTCAAGTTCCATATCAACCCACACGTATGGCCTTGCGAAGAAAGTAACATCAAGGGGTAAGCTTCCAAATTTTGCCTCTTCTTGGTTCGTTGGCTGATAGTAGCCGACGAACTGAAATGGGGAATGAGCATCACCCACCAACGGAACCAGCATCTTTCAAATACTACAAATTCCCAAGATTCTAGCGTTGTATTCTCAGCCTCCTAACTATACAACTAACGGAAAGGTAGAGACCTGTCTCTAGATAAATAAACACTCTGTGGCAGTGGTTTATATTTCGGCAGCAGAAAAAACCTATCTCTATATAAGCTCATTCAGCCTTCTATCTACTGTACCACGATTCTTTCGAACTAATGAAATATGAAATTGGTTTACTGCAGTGTTTTGTTGTTTGGTGGGTTAGATTGGCTGGTGGAATCTCGAGACGTTATTTTCAATGTTGTTCTGCTGAGTGATACTGTATTGTTTGGAAAGGGGGAAGAGGAGGGGGGGTTTTATATGGGGAGGAGGGTGGAGGTTTGATGGATGTTGGAAGGGTTGTGAGGAGGTTTGGGGGGGGTGGAGTTGTGAAGGTTGAAGTAGCGAGAATGCTTCGAGTTTCCCGATGTTTCGAAGGGGGAAATGGGGAGGTATCTGAGATTTAAGACTGGTGGGTAGGTGGGTAGGTGGGTAGGATCGAATTGTCGGGAGATTTTTAAGGATGTCGGTGATTCTGTGTAGGGGGAGTGAGGAGGGTTGAGTGTTAAGCGAGGGGGTATAGGGGAAGTAACGAATCGTGATAGACACACAACCCCTTCCCTCTTTAATCCCCAACGCTCACCTCGCTCTCTACATAAATCCTCCTTCTTCCCTTACTCTAACCCACAATCAATCACACGCTAAGTGGATGGAGTTTGCAGTCCAAGACTCCAATACGAGTAAACACAACGGCATATCTCGAAATCTGTGGATTTAGTAAAGGACTTTGCATCTTGACATGACTGAAAATGTGGGAGGTGGAAGAAAGAGAGTGGGAAGAGGGGTTAGTGAAGAAGGGTTGGGGGTGGTAAGTTGGTTTTCGGTAGCAAAGGCAAGGAATTTCAGAGAGTAGTAAAGAATCCTCCAGCACCTACCTTTCAAAATATCGACCTTACCGTATATTTCCTTCCAAAAATTTCATCATAACACCTCAACATCCTCTCCCCCATCCCCCCAACCCTCACAACCCATCTTGAAGTTGAATAGTATCTCTAATTCGGGCTTATGATTCACTGAGGTGCTTTTCTAAGAGCTAATTCCATCCCTATTCTATTCTCGAGGTTCGTAATCTCCTTTTCTTATATGTGAGAAATGTAATGTTGATAAGGTTGGTAGTTCAGCATCGTTCCAGCTATCTATATTGAAAAAGAAAGGTGTGTAATGCGTGGTACCGTATCAATTAGTTTAGAGCGCCACCCCCTCCCCTTTTTAGTCTTATTATGCTAGACGATGAAAGAGAATTGAGGTTGATATGCACAATAAGGTTAAAAACGGGAGAGGCGGGGGCGCTCTAAACCAATTAATACGGTATATGCCCAATTCATCCCTTCACTATTTTCTTATTCCGGTCCTATAAATCGCCGAATTAGCGATCACTTAGCAAATACAATTCAATGCACTGCAAACACCGAAGAACGGCGCGATCGGCTGGTTCTTCTGGAACTGTGTATATAAATTATAAAACTAACCGGTAGATGAAAGATAAATAAAACCCGGCTCTTAACTCTTGCTAAAGTTCCGCAAAGAGAACGAACTAAATAGAACCGCGAAAATTTGCTACCGAGAAGAATTTTGTTATCGAAAATGTATAGGCACTCATAATACAAAGCTCAAAGGCAAAATATAACGTTAGTTGACAAGCTAGTGTCCTAAATTTCTCTGAAGCATTTCTTCCGCCAAGATATCCCGAAGGTAAGTTATAGGATTTGGACGTACCCAGCTGTCGCTAATAGGTGTTGAAGAGAAAAGAGGCCTCAACTCCTGTTGGATATCGAGTTCCAACTTCCAACTTTCCACTTTTCACGCTAGCTTGCAGCTTGCTTGATTGGACTTCTAAAGCTTGTTACGCCGACGTGTGACTTCTTGAAATAATTTCGTATACTGTGTAAGTTTCTGTAAATGGAATTATCTATCTCCGTGAGCAATTCTTAATATATACTAACCTGATATTATCGTACTTCTTTTGAGGGCAGTGGCATAAAACCTCGCAAAATTCCATTCAAAAAAAAAAGTGTACAGTACACCTTCCTCATTCACTTCCGTAACCTCACTTCCTCCCTCTTTAGTTCCCTCATCTGCATCTACAACAGCAATTTCCGCATATATTATATAAACCATGGAAACTTCAAATTTACAGAAATCCACATTTCGAAGCCATAAAATGGCTCGCCGCCACCGTTCAAAGGTTACAAAACCAGCTCGTCGCCTCGCAAGGCCAAATCCAGATGCTCTTCGTGAGACTCGAATTACCGGTACTCAATACCAGCCCTTAATTCTAACCCTGAAAAATATTTCCTGAAAAGGGGAAAGGGAAGGGGAAAGGGTCACTTTACATATCCCCTCTGCGAATTGAAGACGATGCATTTGCTGCCGAAACTCAGATTACTGTCGAGTTCTTAAACTTCCATAGCCAGACTCAGATACCTCATATAACTACCCGTACGTACGCGATTGCGCCTGCGCCGGCACCTGCAATAAAACTTCGCTCGCAGACTCTTCCTTTAGGGCATCGATAGTATTACCAATATTCTCGAAGAGACCCAAGCATACGATAAGAAGCAAAGCTTCAGAGTTTTCTAAGAATAATAGTACATATTATCTGATCTATCCAAGTATCATTTTGCTAATATTGGCTGACGCAGTAAGATTTGTATTTGGATGTCGATGGCATTTCCGCGTCTAAGCCCGTTAAACACCGCTCGAGACGTCCCTCTTATATCACTTCAAAGGGTTATGAAGGTATGCCATGGGATTATCCATATCGGTAAAAGGCTCCTATCGGTAGACGTGTCTGCCATTACAGCGCTTGATTTTGGAGCGCCAACCTTATTTATGAAGAGTCTTCGAATTAGAAAACCCGCCACTTACAGTATCGAAAACAAAAACATTCTCACTTTCGATTTCTTAGCCTGTGTCTGTTTTACGACACTCCTCCGCCTGTATAAATCACTGAAAATAAAACTCTATGCAGGTGTTAGGTGTCAACAAAGCGAGACCGAGAGAGAATGTGCGGGATAGGTCGATGAACTTGGTTTACACTTCTTGTGCAGCTTTGATAAGATCTTTTAAGTAGACAGCGTCTTCACTTAACAGTTTAGCGACTCGTGTGGAAACTTTCGATTTCCCTTTCTACCCACCTAATTGCAACTGAAAAATCCTGCGAGAAGTTACTGCCGAAAATGGTCTTGCTGCCGAAACACCACGGCTAGGTAGCCCTTATAGCAGTGTCAACACCAAAATCTAATGGCCTCGCAGAACTTGCCAAATATGAAGACTCATTGTTTCAACATTTCCCAGGCATCAATTTATCCTTCTACTTAGTTACTGGCAATCAATCCCATAGAAAGAACGTTCCCGGCCCCAGACTACCTATCTCAGATGGCTCGAATAGTACTCTAAAGGTATTTATATCATTGGGTGGGCTAGTTCCTCAGCGATAAAACCTAACCTAATGAAAGAAAAGCCTGAAAAACGCCGGAGCGGGAGAGCGTAGAACACCAGTTCTGCAGTTTAAATAACAAGGTTTTTTAGATGCCCATTGCCTCGAATATGTTCCTGCGGTTCTAGGTATTGCCATTAATAGCGTTCATGAACCTAAGCAGAATTGAAGTGCATTCCTAAACGAAGTAGTGTAAACTTAACCAGCATAGGCCTACATAAAACTCGCCATTTTCAGCAAATAGTTGCAAGTACACGATCAAACGTTGATGTGTTTACCTCGGGACTTCTTGCTGCACGTCCCTTGAGCCTCGTAGGGGAGGAAAAGTGTACTTTGTGTTGTTAAAAGCTATTTTCGGCCTAGTGTTATACGTAGAATTCAGAAATACCGTCCAAATCTATACTTGCAATACTAGATATCTAGATCTTTTCAACAGCAGCCAAATTCTCGGCAACAAACATGGTAGATTTCCGTATGGCATGCGAGATGGTGACCACATGCTCACTTTGTTTACGCCGTAAATGAAAAAGAGAATTATTGCTCTCAGCTTCCACTGCCTGTCTTCCAGTTGCTCTCTCGGGGCGGATGCTCAGAGCTTAACACCGGATCTTGAATATCTAGGCTATTAAACTTTCCAGAATAGGGGTTTAATAGTAACTCCCTTAGGCGAGCTCTAGTAGGGGCTTCGTAATCGGTGCGGTGTTAGAGCACATGCATGTAGCTTAGTCATCCCCTGCCATTTGTAAGGCTTCAGAGACCTCAACCTCTCTTCATGCAACAACAATATGACGAATTTCACCGTGCTTTGACATGCGGGAGTTGTAGATCTTCTTCTTATGTACTTTCTTCGTAACTATGTCAATCAAAATCACAGTGCGCGTACACATGTGGCAATCTCATTCGCTTTGATTGGTTTCTCTTTAATGTCCGACCTCAACGGCTCCCTCCACCCTTGAAATAGGCGAAAACGGCGTACCAATTTGCATGGCGAACTTGAGAGCAGAATTCGTAGATATGTCTTCAACGGATTTATTCCAATTCCCAACCATAAACCCTAAATATTCTCCTTCTCCACTCTCTTTTGATCCCCCGATCAAGATATAAAAGAGCACTTGTCTATGAATTCAATGAAAGAAATACAATTATATGTCGCTTCAAGCTTCATTCATAGCATATATCGATCTCTGCGAGCACTCTACTACACTCCCATGTTCCCCATCGGCGAATGGCAAAGGATGATTAGACAGCAAGTCGAGTACCTCCTTTTATACCGCATACTTACCAGCAACAAAATTCTATCCGAAACGTGGCACTCCTCTCTCAGTGTTTAACGCCTAAAGAAAATTTTACATAGTAGCCAAAAAAAAACTCTTCGCATGATGGAATTTATGAACAGCAACAGCAAAAGAGTTCTCGGCAGCAAATTTTGGTAGGTTTGTAAGAGTAATGAAAAATTGGGGTATGAATCTCGTGAAATTGCGATTGGATTTTGTGCTTTGAGGATGAGGTTGCTTGTGGTTTATGCAATCGGTTTGATGCCCATGAACGAGATCGAATGGAAGGAACACCATTATCCACCAACCCCATTTCCTATCATTATACCATACCATTCTAAGAATGCACTTTCGTACTAAACTATATACTTAAGAAGACTCGGTTACTTTTACCTGCCTCCCCTCTCTGTATGTCCAATACGAAAACAAGCTCCACTACCCAACAAGAATCAGGGACTCACTACTTCAGAGTAAAACATCAGTAGGCTTCACTTGATTCACCAAATTTCGACAAAAAGCACCGTTTCTGCAATTGGGGAGCCCTATACAACCACAACATGGGTCTTCTCGCTCAAAAAAATTCCATCCTATTCCGGAGAATAAGTCCCGCTAGTTACAATACTTGCAAAATAAAGCAACCTCCTTATCGACGCTACGAAGAAAGCGGAAGTTGCAGAAACAGAGATGGAAGCATCGAAACTGACTCTGGACATTGCCATTGAAAAGCTCGATATAGTAGAGCGCGAGAGAGACAAAGAAATCCCTCCCGCAGCAAGAAAATTGCCATTCGACAAACCGCAACTTGTAGCAAAATCCGATCTCCCATCTCGCACCCTTCTTTCAACAAATATTGGCGACTTTTGCCCTTTCAGGGATGTTTAGGGGCGGATTCCGATCCATCACCCTGCCAGTCGTTAAACAATATCATCTTTCAACAAATAATGAGTAAGGCTTTTTTGCTACCGTAAATTATCTCACTACCGAAACTCTTCAACCACTTCCCATCAACTACAATCCAAAAATCGAGACCACCGTAGCTAATCTTACCAACAAACAATCGCATTCCAAACAAAAACATCCGATTCCTGTACCCTAATCCACGAACAACCCCTTTTGACAGACATGATGGTACCGGTTTGGCTCCAAGTATTTATCACACCAATGTCACGCACTTGGAGTCTAATTAAGGATTTTCAACAGCACGTAAGATAGAATAAGCGATCTACCCCTTGTACTTGCCGAGGTGTCATTACCGTATTAATTGGAATACGAGACCCCCCGTTTTGATCTTAATTCTCTGTGAGGGTCTTACACAATGAAGGTTAAAATGGGAGAGAAGGGGTGGTCTTGTAAACCAAGCACCTCTTACTAAATCTGGAATCAGAAACAGGTTTATTGTACCTCTTCCCGATATCTCTCCCTAATAGTAGAATGCTATTATATTCCTGTCCTTTGATAAAAGGAGGTCTCCCTTGCCATCTAACAAAACTTCCACTTATAATCCTAATACTCCTCAAATCCCACCGACCCTCTCACTTAACCGAAAAGGAATAACCCCTAAAGGAAAGTTTCGTAAAGAAGAAGTGACGAAAAGTTGTTATATCTTAACTTCCCAACCTCATGAGAAGAAGTTATGGCCTGAGCGCTCTATCACCACGAATCAGACATGAGTCTAAAGTACAACGAGGACGGCCTCACCCATCTCTTGCTGACAAAAAGATCCTGCCCTTAAAAATCCTCAAAAATATTCGATGTACAGTACCTATATTCTCATCTTCAAAACCACCCAACAATTTACCACCGAAAAATACTTCACCGTCAAAACTACAGCTACTCTATACTAATCTACCAGTAACTCCAAAACCCGGAATATAATATAGATTAACTATCTGAAAGCCCATCCTCAATCATTATTCTGACAAGAGAGAACCCACACAAATACTACGAACGAGCGGCGAAATATGGTGGAATTCGAATTTTCTTTTTCCTCGGATGGATGTCAGGATGTTGAGTTTACATCAACTTTATTTAAAGTTGTCTGATGATGGAGTTGGTAAGTATCGTATAGACAGGATGGCGGAATAATGGATGAAACGGTATTACTGTAGAATTCTGCCTATATAACCCCCCTCAACCCACTATTCCAATACATCCATCCCTTCAGTCCACCTTGCAAGCGAGAGGCGCATTCACTGTCTCCAAGGCTAACTCAACCCTCTACCACCAGTGCTATCAAACTGGCGACTCTCGACAAACATATCTATCATAGGTAGAAAGAGAAGGAGATTTCTCTCTCAGGAAAAGGGAGAAGGAGTTGCCACCGAAGTCTAATTTACCGCCAATGCCCCAAAGCCAGAACCCAAAATACTACTCACCTCAACTAGTACAACTTTCATTCCAACAAAAACCATACACCATCCACCATCCACCCATCCTCCACAATACCACAGCCCAAACCGCCAGTAGCATCACCTCCCTTTCAAGCCTGATGTGTTCTCGTAGTAGTAAGCAATCTTTGATGAGAGTTCTTCTCCTCTTCCTTCAATCTCCTCCTCAAACATAAATATCACAACACACCCCTTCCCCCCTCCCCATCTTCCCCTTCCCAACAACAAAAAACTCATAACCTACAAACAACCTACCAACCCCTCCATCTATAATCCCCTTCAGCGCCTTGCAATCACGATTCAAGTAAAACTGTTCATAAAAAGGGAAAAATGATCAACTTGAACCCCTTCCTCTCCTTCCCACTATGTAAATCTAAAATAACAACACGAATCCCCGCCCCGCCCCTCTCACCACTTCACAAAACTAGAATTTGAAAAAGAAAAGGGAAGAAAACGAGTTTTCACACCAATATATAAGCTAGATAGAGTTCATCACAAGTAGCTTACCCTGCGAGACTTGTCTCAGCCACTGGCAGCGAGGCCCTCCTTCACTACTCACGAGACTTTCAAAATCGAAATAGTGAAAATAAGAAACCACGCTCGAGCAACAGTGAAACAGGAATTCATCAAAAGACACAGTTGCACGCTGTCTAATTTGTTATGTTATTACATGCGAAGAACTTTCTGATTGCTGCCGCCATGACAGGCGTATAAACAGTTTTTGCAGAATCACCCCTTCGTGCCATTCTACAATGCCTCGAGTTTCGCGCGCTTTTCTGGTGAAAGTGTTTCCCTCCGGCAATCCAACCCAATCCTCTCCAGCTCTAATTATCTCTCTATTTGTAGAAATCAAATTTGTTTGCCTGTGAAGCGTGTTAGAAATGGATGCGTGGCCAAAAGGATTGGAACTTTTTACCTCTTGTGTTCCCTTGACTTGGCTAGAGTATGCGTCTTCAAGATCTGCTTGGATAATATTGTATCTGTTTTTCCTGACTGCTCTCAACCCAGCTTCCTGCATGATTGCCGCAATAATCGCACCACTCAGAGGATCATTTCGTACGATCAAACTATCGAGATCGACCTCTGGCGACAAAGACATCTTTGACGCAATGGTAGTGAAAATCAACCGTCTTTCTCTTCGGTCTCGGAGGTTGGGGAATTCGATTTTTCTATCCAGACGTCCAGGACGTAGAAGAGCAGGATCAAGGGTATCGGCTCTGTTGGTGGCCATAATAACCTTGACATTAGAAGTCTGATCGAAACCATCCATCTGGTTAAGCAATTCCAAAAGAATACGCTGGACTTCTCTGTCGGCACCGGTCTGAGCATCGAAACGCTTGGTAGCAATGGCGTCGATTTCGTCGATGAAAATAATCGACGGAGAGTTCTCGCGAGCCATTCTAAAAACATCACGAACCATACGAGGACCTTCTCCCAAGTATTTCTGTACGAATTCCGAACCGACCACACGGATAAAACTAGCAGTTGTAGAGTTTGCCACAGCCTTTACCAACATCGTCTTTCCAGTTCCAGGAGGACCGTACAAAAGAACACCCCGAGGTGGATCGATACCGATTTGCTTGTACAAGTCGAAATGCGTTAATGGGAGCTCTACAGCTTCTCTAATCTCCTGCTTCTGCATATCCAAACCACCAACATCCGCATATGTAACATCTGGTTTCTCATCCGCGCCCAACATGGCGATAGAGGAATCTGCCTCCGGGGGTAGGATATCGACGAGCGAGTTGGAGTGACGGTGGAGGGCGACAGAAGAAGATGGCTTGAGAAGCTCGCGATCGAGGGTAGAGAGGATTCGGACGACATAGTTGGATCCAGTTGAGGATTGTACGATACCGGTGCTGATCTTCTGTTAGTAATAACCTCGATGCCTTGATTTGTCCTCTCACTTCTGATCGATTGCTTCCATAAACTGGCCGATGACCAGAGGCACACTCTGAATGCGCTTAATCTCTTCTTGTGCTCTCACCAACTCTCTCTTCAGACTCCTATGTAGTATTAGCCTCTGCGACAACTCGAGATGGATATTGTGATGCCGAACCGTTGCTCATCCTTGATGTACTCTTCCTGTAGTTGGATGTATCTGTTGGGCATTAGCATCAAGAAATACCGCTCAATTACTGCATATCACTCACTCCAGATGCCGTTGTAGCTTCTTTAGTGTTGAGTACTCGTCAGATTCATCATTTCCAATTCCTTCTAGAGAATCGATATTCGGTATTGACGATGGCATCTGCTTGCGGTGCGGTAACACCTGGTTCGCGGAATTCTCAACCAATACGTCCCCCATTGTGAAGTATGTGCGACTTTGGTTGTACTGGATCGAGTTTGTAAATGGACGAAAGGTGGTGATCGGTAACTCGAAGCTGATGGAAGTGTGTTCGTCGTCGGTGTTTGTTTCCAGAAGGCGCGAGCACGAGGCGGCAGCTCAGTTACGAGTTCAGGTGTTTTGGCCTTGCCTAGCTCTTGCCACGCCTGAGGCTGCATCTTGCTGTAGCACGTGAAATTATGTCAGCATGAGCTGTCATCACTCAGGCACAAATTAAGGCATCAAACTCGGCGAGCGCAACAGGCGGGTCTTCCGAGCCTTGACCACTTTAGTCCAGCGATTACCGGCCGAAGCTCTACTGAGTCAGGTTCCCTCTTCCTCTCCAGTTCTTGTTCTTAGAAGCGACCAAATCCCACCACCACGACTGCACATTCTGCAACTAGATATCTTGACTTTAGTTTCTTCAAACCTTTGCTTTCCATCGTTCGTCATGTCGTCTTCTATCGCTATACCCAGCAGGACTGCATACGGGGAGAGCAGTAAGGCTGGCTCGGTCTCGTCGTACTCAAGCTCTCCACAAACACCTCAACCACAAACCCAACGCTCAAATGCCTCGACTCCCGCCTCTACCTCCCCCTCTTCACGATATGGTCATGATCGGAGACCAAGCTTGCTGAGTACGTTTCCCCAACTTCCCTGCCGGGTCCCATTTGCAAGTACAATTGGTGTGAACTGTTCAACAAGGCGGCTAAGCCTAATTGCACTTTTACGAGCATTTATGCTTATGGCAGATTCAAATGTCTAACATACCTGCAGGCTCTTCACTATCGAAGCAAGAACACACAGTTATCAATATTGGTGATCCAGACGGAGTACCACGCCTTGTAAGTGTTCATATCCAGTGCCTGGGCTTTCGACCGATTGTACCCGTACTTACTTATATTTGTAGATTACTTGTGTAAGATCATCTCAGGGCTTCGACTGGAACCCAGGTATGATTTTAACATCTGCGAGCTCTACAAGGCTGGATTTTAGGCATACTTGCTAATGGGCTGGTGTAGAAATCTTCCTACCTTCCTACGTCGAATGCGATTTCGAATCCCTCGAACGAAAGCGTGACCCAGTTCACGAGATCACCCTCAGCGACGAAGAAATCAAGAAGATGTTCCCACAGTGATTGAGGACTCAACGGCGTATTAAGGGATAACCACTGGCACCGACCAAGGATTTTGGATTTGCACAATCGTGGGCGCTGGGATTGAACATATGATTCCCATGAAATTGGACGACGGAGTAATTATTGATAAGGCGATTATTTCCCCAGGGCAGGGCTCTGTTGTAGGAATTTGCAGGTTTATGGCAAGGTCTCGGGTCGGAGGAGTTTGGCATTTCAATGGGTTAGCTGCGAGGCTTTTGGTTAGGCGTCGTCTTCACTTTGCTTTACGTTGGTGATTGCAAGCAAGATTGGGTTTTACGACTTCACAGCGTTTTGTAGGGATTTGGAAATCTCCAATGTTTGTTCATCACTTCAAGATTCAAGAATTCGAGTCATCTCATCTCCATATTTTGTTGTGCAGCTTGAAAAGTTGCACCTTGCTGTCTGCCTAAGCTAGAGCCCGAGCCTAATATGGACAGCTGCCGGACTCGCCACCGGTGCGTCGCACATCTGCAGCAGCTAAGGCAGGCCAACTTTGGACGGTTCAGCTGTCTCGGTCCTAATAATTTTAAATACTCATTATTAAATGATGCATCGAATTTGAAAGTAAGGCTACCAACAAAGCATGAAAACAAAGGCCTAAAATCAAGCGGTCAGTTGTAGCTTCGTAAGAAAAAGCTTGAACGGCACAATTTTTCTCACAAACTATAACTAAGCCTCGAGGGAACCAATTAAAGTCAGGTCGCGCCTCTTTGATTTTCTTACTTTCCTTTTTTTTACGCACCGAGGTTTCTATCAGATTCATAAGGATGGTATGGGTTGGACTCGGAATTTCATAAGGGTGCGTGGGATATGCAGGTGGGTGGCTAGCAACATGCGTGGTTCTTGTTTACAGGCTGGAGAGAGCCCCTCTATTCTGCTGATAGGGCGGTTGGTGTTATGAGGTTGCATGTCGGGGCTGCGTTCGTGCTGCGTTTGTGCATGGAAATGGGGCGACTGGGCTGGATTTGGTGGTTCGGTCGTGTCGTGGTGGCTAAGTAAAAAGAGTAGGTGTTTGGTTGGCGGGGATGTTGTACTCGAGGGAGGACAAAGTGGATGTGGATGTACCTTGTGAGGTAGTTTGTGTCCCCGGCGGATTAGGGGTTAAAGTTCTATGCTTTAGGGATGGGTGAATTGGGGATGAGAGGGGAGAAGGGGAGGAGATGGGATGAGAGGTTTTAGATGAGTGTGAAATTGAATGGATGAACGCATGTTGGGGTCCCCCCCACGATTAGTGAATCAGAGGACCCCGCATTCTGCGATAAGACAAACATGGCAGGAAGTGCCGGTTTTCGGCGATAGGGAGGTTTGTGAGTGGAGTGGGTTGGCGAGGATTAAGGTTTGCGCGGAAGGGATGCCGATGGCCGATGAGGCTGCGAGCGAGGGAAAAGAAAGTAAACAGAATGTTCGCGACGACGACAACAAATCCTCTCTATCACAGTGAATTAAAACCCACGACGACGACAACGAGAAAGAAGAACTTAATGCACTACGCTTGCAATCAATAACGCGACTACAGCAGAAGAAGAATTATTTTGGAGATTGGGAATAGAGGCATTCGCGACATTCGCGAGAAAACTTGAGATTTGCGAAAATGGCAGAACTCCAGCGAAAAATAGAACTGCAATCCATCGAGGATCTGCGGTATCTTGTGAGCAACATCCGGCACGGCGCGAATGAGAAGATTGATCAGGCGCTTCCGCCGATGGAGGGGGAGGGCGAGGATGCGATGAGGAGGAGGGTTGAGGATGATGTTCATGCTGTGTGTATATCCTCTCCAGTTCATATTATTGCGCAAAATATGAGGATGTTTGTTAATTTGGAATTGCGTTTTAGTATATCAATAAAGTCTTCCAAGTCATCGGCCCCAATATCACGATAAATGGTCTATCGCCAGATACACAGATGATCGAGTCGATTCTGGAAAGCACGTCGATCAACGGGACGCAGGGTGTGATTGAGGAACACGAGGCGTTTAACCATAAACTCTTTGAGAAGGCGAAAGATAATGCGCAGAAGGAGGAAGATCTTATTGAGGAAATCGCACGTCTGCGTCGAGGGGTGCCTACGAAAGTTGTGGAGAAAGTGAAGGATAATTTTAAGGCTGAAGGGGAGAGAGATGAGGGGACTTTGAAGATTGTGGAGGGGAAGATGGAGGAGGGTGAGAGGGAGAGGACGGTTGGGGGGACTGTGCTTGGGGTGGGGAGGTTGGAGAGGCAGGGGGATGTGGAGAGGGGGTGGGTGGGGGGTGTGAAGGGGTTGGAGAGGGTTATGAAGGGCTTGCCGGAGGTGGTTGCTAGGGCCGAGAAGGCGAGGGGGGCGGAGGAGTATGTGTTGGGGATGCATGGGAAGTAGGGATTTCCGGATGGTGGCTTAGGGCTGGGTTTGGATATTGGGGGAGAAAGACAAACCCTAAGTTCTTTTGAGGAGAAAACTTGGAAATATGGCATCAAGTGGATAGGATGTCGATTGAGGCAGGAGTTGGCCAGGCGTTTTGGAGTATTGTGAGAGAAACGAGGGTCGATTTGTGGAGTTATAATACCAAGGGATACGTCAGATATTGAGCATTGGTGGTACCATTTGCTACGGGAGTATAAAACCAGCAAACAAGATCTACAAAGCTTTATGCCTCAGCTGGTGCTTTCTCACCACCAACCTCCTCCTCCCTGCCTCCATCAACAACCTCAGACTCTCCCCTATCCTCCCCATCCCCATCCCTATCCCCAACACCATCCTCCCCATCCCCCCCAGCTTTCTTCAACGTAGCCTCCTTCCTCTTCGGAATAACCTGCAAAAACGCCTCGCCCCAATCCCCCGTCTCCAACCACCTCAACATAATCTCCACTACATGATTTACCGTCAACACAGTCCGGCTTTGCATGTTCATGAATTCGCCGATGGGGAGTTTGGCCGTGGGGATTCCGCGTGAGCAGGCCCGTTTGTAGCAGAGGCCTTTGTGCCGGTTTTTGTCTACTATGCCGCCGATTATGTAGGAGGTGTTGGGGGTGAGGGTGGTTATTGTGTTTGGTGAGTCGGAGGATAGGTAGATTAGGGTTGGGGGGTTGTCTTTTTGGGGGTTGGTTGGGAGGGTTAAGGGGTTGTCTTTTTGTGGATTTGTTGGGAGCGTTTTAGGTGTTGAGGTGTCTCCTGGTTGAGTGGGATGTTCTAGAGAATTCTCGGATGTTGATGCTGGTTCTTGAGTAGGTTTCTCGGCCTGAGAATTTGAAGATGTTGATGCTGCATCTGGCGTGGGATTCTCCTTGTTGGGAGGGATTTCGGACGATGTATTTGGCTCTTGGGTATCAACGTTAGTTGTAGAGCTTTCGACATTCTGGTCCTTGGCCAATGGGTCTTCAGATGTCGAGGTTTCCGGTTCTTTCGCAGGCTCCGACGAGCCCTCCATTTCCTCTTCCTTTGGCAATAGTGCTCCAACCAGCTTTCCACCACCCTTCCTCCTCATAACACCATTCATAACCTCCGCAGCGCCCTCGAAATCCTGCTCCAAAAACCGAACTCCGGACCAACTTAAATGATTATTTGAGAGCACCGTCTCAAATCTCTTTTTCATAGCTCCACCCCAAGAACTGACAGTCAGATGCGTTCTATATCTCGCTTTCCGATTGTCAGAATGACATCTTGTAATTTGTGATGATAGCGAAATCATTTCCCCTTCGTGCATATACGTTTCAAAATCACAATCCAAGATGAAAGTTATGGGAACTTGAGTAGGATTGTATTTTGGCTTGGGTGGGGGAAAAGGCGATTCTGTCAACTCTCCGCTGGCAAGTTTAGCTCGAATATCCGCTTTTTCATTCCTTTTGCGTGTTTGTTTCTCTTTGCGCTGTTGTCGGCGGTAGGCTTTGCGGTCTTCTTGTCCGGCGTCCCATGCTGCTTTTTTGGCCAATTTCTTGCGCATACTTTTGGACATAACAGGCTCTTCTCCATCTTGAGGGCTAGCCATGCTGGCGTTTTCGTTTTCGTCGTTCTCATTATCGTAATTTTTGACAGCCTCAGCGGGTTGAGATTCGCGGGGCAGTGACTCGTCCGTGTTTTGGCCGTCATTCTCAAATTTGGGGGTCTGGTTCAAAATCGCTCGATCGTTTGTGTCCTCAGATGACTCGAGTTTACGCATCTTTGAAGGTCGTTCCTCAAAGTCCGCCATTTTGCTGAAATTGTTCAAGTTGTGATCGTTATAAAATTCTGGACGTTCGATTCTCGTGACATCGAATTTTTGTGTGGGGTCCGAGGGAGACTTTTGCTCTACCACATCAGGATTAGCTCAAAAGCTCGGACCACCTCAGGCGCGTCTCTGCCGTAATTCGCGTTCCCCAACGTCGAGCGCGACTGAAGATAAAGTGGTTTTTCTAGAAGTTCATTGTCAACGATAAGCAGAAACAGCACTGTGTCCAGCTTTTGTCAAAACCCTCTTCCAATCTAAAATGTCTTCTAGACCAGAGTTGAAGGTAAAATCTCCCAATTTCCTCTTTTCTACGCCACCCTAACGTTCTTTCTAGGTCGACGACGAGGGAGGCTTCATCAAGTTCTTCAAGGCACTTCCCGATAACGGCAATGATACCATACGAGTTTTCGATCGAGGCGACTGGTACACCGCTCACGGTGACGAGGCGTCCTTTATTGCTCGTACTGTGAGTGTTCTGGAGGCGTTCGATACTTACACAACTGACGGAACAATAGGTATACAAAACCACATCTGTTCTGCGTCAACTAGGCAAGAATGATTCAACCGGTCTACCATCCGTCACGATGTCCATCACAGTTTTCAGAAGCTTCCTACGAGAAGCCCTGTTTCGACTCGGCAAACGAATAGAGATATGGGGAAGCGCTGGTCGGACGAGTTGGAAAGTCATAAAGCAAGCATCGCCAGGTAATCTACAGGATATTGAAGAGGAACTGGGCGGGCATTTTGATTCGGCGCCGATAATACTCGCTGTTAAGGTCTCTGCAAAGGCATCCGAAGCAAGGAATGTCGGAGTCTGTTTCGCAGATGCTAGCGTTCGTGAATTAGGGGTGTCGGAATTTTTGGACAACGATTTATACTCGAATTTCGAATCGCTACTTATCCAGCTGGGAGTTAAAGAATGTTTGATCATGACCGATAAAACAGAAAAGGACATCGAAATGACAAAACTCAAAACCATCATCGATTCCTGCGGAATCGCTATTTCTGAACGAGCTGCTGCGGATTTCGGCACGAAAGATATCGATCAAGATTTTGCAAGATTATTAAAGGATGAGACGGCCGCCGGCACTTTACCCCAAACCGATTTGAAGCTCGCGATGGGTTCAGCGGCAGCATTAATCAAATATCTTGGAGTTCTACACGATCCGTCAAATTTCGGGCAGTACCAGCTCTACCAACACGATCTTTCACAATATATGAAGCTGGATGCGTCAGCACTGAAAGCCCTAAACCTTATGCCTGGTCCGAGAGATGGATCGAAGACGATGTCACTTTATGGCTTACTTAACCACTGCAAAACACCACTTGGCAGTAGACTGATGGCACAATGGCTCAAGCAACCTTTGATGAGCAAGGACGAAATCGAGAAGAGACAACAGCTAGTGGAAGCCTTCGTTGAAGAGACCGAGTTACGGCAAACTATGCAAGAGGAGCATCTCAGATCAATCCCGGATTTATACCGACTAGCGAAAAAGTTTCAAAAGAACATGGCAAATTTGGAAGATGTCGTTAGAGCCTACCAAGTTGTGATCCGGTTGCCTAACTTCATTGGAACTTTGGAGGGAGTCATGGATGAGCAATACCAAGTTCCACTGGACGAGGCTTATACATCCAAACTCAGGGGTTACTCTGACAATTTAGCAAGACTGCAAGAACTGGTCGAAACGACAGTAGATCTAGACGCAATGGACAATCACGAATATAAGATCAAACCGGAATTCGACGATAGCCTGAATACGATCCAGAAGAAGCTAACCAAAATCCAAAATGAAATGGCACAAGAACACAGATCTGCTGGCGACGATCTTGGCGTAGAAATCGACAAGAAGCTATTCCTCGAGTTTCACAAAACATACGGCTGGTGCATGCGTCTTACAAGAGCTGAAGCTGGTTGTATCAGAAACAAAAAAAATTATCAGGAATGCTCTACACAGAAAAACGGCGTCTACTTCACAACGCAAAAGCTTCAAAGTCTTCGCAGAGAGTTTGAAAGATTGACGGAGACTTATAACAGCACGCAAAAAGGTCTAGTTGGCGAGGTCGTCAAAACTGCTTCTTCTTATTGCCCAATCATAGAGCAGCTAGCTGGAGTTTTGGCTCACATCGATGTTATTGTCAGCTTTGCCCACTGCTCGGTTCACGCTCCTACCTCATATGTACGGCCGAAAATCCACCCTCGAGGTGAGGGTGACACGATTTTGAAAGAAGCTAGACACCCCTGTATGGAAATGCAGGACGATATCCAGTTCATCACGAACGACGTTACCCTAGAACGAGGATCTTCCGAGTTTCTGATCATCACTGGTCCAAATATGGGCGGCAAATCCACTTATATCCGACAAATTGGTGTCATAGCTCTCATGGCCCAAATCGGCTGCTTTGTTCCATGTGCAGAAGCAGAGCTTACCATCTTCGACTGCATCCTTGCTCGTGTAGGTGCAAGCGATTCTCAGCTCAAAGGTGTATCGACATTCATGGCAGAAATGCTCGAAACAGCCAATATCCTCAAATCGGCCACGTCGGAATCCCTCATCATCATTGATGAACTCGGTCGTGGAACAAGCACATATGATGGATTTGGTCTCGCCTGGGCCATCTCAGAACACATCGTCAAAGAAATCGGCTGTTTCTCCATGTTCGCCACGCATTTCCATGAGCTTACCGCACTCGTCGATCAATACCCTCAAGTCAAGAATCTTCACGTCGTAGCTCACATTGATGATAACGGCAAGGCGAAGCGCGAAGTCACACTTCTCTACAAAGTTGATGAGGGCGTCTGCGATCAGAGTTTCGGTATCCATGTCGCGGAACTTGTTCGATTCCCAGAGAAGGTCGTCAATATGGCGAAACGAAAGGCGGATGAGCTGGAGGATTTCACGAGCAAGCATGAGGGCCAGGCTATCAAATATGAGAAGAAAGACGTTGAAGAGGGCAGTGCGTTGTTAAAGGATGTCCTGTTGAAATGGAAGGCGGGATGCGAGGGGAAAGAGCTCAGTAAGGATGAGAAGATCAATCTGATGAGGGACTTGGTGAGAAGTGATCAGAAGTTGTTGGCGAATCCGTTCTTTCAGAGCGTGCAGGCGTTGTAAGTTGGCTGTGGCTTTGTGGTGTACTGGAGTTCTGGATGTGGCCATTTACTGCTTGCTTGGGTTGGGGGAACTAAAATGGCTGGCTAGCCATGGCATGGGTAATGAGTGTGCTTTTCTTGATGATGTACAGCAATCTCTCTTCTTTGAGATGGCATTTCTCTGTATTGTACATGTATGGTATATCAAATTGTACAAAATGAAATTCAAGAAGTGTCATTCAGCGCTCTCGGATAGTTCCGGAGATCGTCACTCAAGCGCTACATCGCTTCTCCTTTACCTTTCCAGCCCAGCAATTATCTTCCTCGGGGAGTTCGGTGGAAGAACCGTATTGTGTGTGGGGCACCCCGCGTTTATCCCCGGACAAAAAGCCTTGGTCCTGTCGCATGAGAGCCAAGTACCGGACGCAAATGTTATTTCATATGGCAAGGTTTCTCGTAGTTCTCCCAAAATAGATATAGAGTTCTTAACGGGTTTCTGGAAAGAATGGGTTCTTCGGTCTCTTATTTTCGGGTGCAAGAGAGTATTTCCTTTTCATGGTGCTCTTACGATATTTTCAGACTCAGCTTGTAACGTTTGCTTTTGCTTGCCGTCCCCCCTTCGAAGCGGGGACGTTGAAGTGGACATTCGTTATATATTTCTACCCACAATCTTGGATTTCCCCCTCTTCCGGTTCAAGATTGGGTTGCACGATGTGAATGATTTTTCCATGCCAATTTAGGTTTCGATTACGATTACGATGCATTCTCCTTAATTAAGCCAATTAAGGCTGCTGCCTCCTTCCCTTTCTCATATCAATGTTGGTATTTAATTAAGGTACGATGCACCCCGTCCTCTGTGCTACAACAGATGTTCACTTGGGACTTCTATACACACGGTAAACTCTATCTGACCCATTCCAGTCAATGATTCGCATTCCAAGATGAAGCTACACCCCTTCATACTTGGGCTCACTGTCCTGGTTGACATTGCGTCTTCCTTTGAGTTTCCGGATTGTGTTAATGGCCCAGTAAGTACTCATTATTTTCCTCCTATAGGCGTCTTATATACTAATCACAATCAGCTCGCAAATAATGCAGTTTGTGACACGACATCTGATCCATATACCCGGGCGTCTGCTGTGAGTATTCCCAAGCCTAGAGGAAGTGAGGCTGATATGGGAGAGTAGCTTGTGGCCCTGTTCACTCTCGAGGAGAAAATCAATAATACGCAGAATTCGAGTCCTGGTGTTCCGAGAATAGGTCTCTCACCCTACGAATGGTAATCCCCATTCACTTCCCCCTCCAACCACACTCACTAATATCAACCAAGGTGGAACGAAGCTCTTCACGGCCTTATGGATTTCTCTGGCGTGAACTTCAGTGCTTCCGGCGAATACTCCTACGCAACATCATTTCCCCAGCCCATTACGATGGGTGCCGCTTTCGACGATGACTTGATATACTCTGTCGCTTCTGTTATTTCTACTGAAGCGAGAGCTTACAGTAATATAGCGTCTGCAGGTTTGAATTATTGGACGCCTAATATTAATCCGTTTAGAGATCCGAGGTGGGGAAGGGGGCAGGAAACACCCGGAGAGGATCCATTTCATGCAAGTAGTTATGTGGATAGTTTGGTTAGGGGGCTTCAGGGGGAGGAAGATGATGCGTATAAGAAGGTTATTGCTACTTGTAGGTGATGATCGGTTTCTTTGGTGCTTTTCTTCTGCCTCAAACTCATGATTATTTTAAAACCCTACTAAGCGACAGTCTCCTTACTCCATTCCTCTTTTTAGCAATTTCAAAATAACCACGAAAACTGACCCCCATTATCTAGGCAAACATTATTCTGGCTACGATCTCGAGAACTGGGGAGGTAACTCACGATTCAGATTCGATGCTATAATTAGCCAACAGGATCTGCGCGATTACTACATTCCACCATTCCAGCAATGCGCTCGCGACTCCAACGTCCAATCAGTCATGTGTTCTTACAACAGAGTCAACGGAATCCCGAGCTGCGCGGATGAGTACATGCTTCAAACTCTTTTGAGAGAACACTGGAATTGGGAGTACGAGAACCAGTGGGTTGTCGCTGATTGTGACTCTGTGAAGGAGATTTTTGAAGGCCATAATTATACAACGACACCGCAGGCTGCGGCTGCGGCTGCTTTAAATGCTGGCACTGGTAAGTATTATGAGATTTGGACAGTGCTTTGGTTCAATACTGACAAGTCTAGACCTCGATTGTGAAGCCGGTGGTAGAACATATTTCCCCGATTACCTCCCCCTGGCCTACGAGGAAGGTCTCTTCACCATCGAAACTCTCGACAGGTCTCTCATCCGTCGATATGCGTCGCTCGTTCGCGTAGGATTTTTTGACCCCCCTGAAAACCAACCATACCGCCAACTAAGCTGGGCTGACGTCTCTACTCCGGATTCAGAAAATCTAGCCCTCAAAGCAGCGGAAGAAGGTATCGTTCTCCTTAAGAATGACGGAACGCTGCCTTTAACACTTTCTCCTGCCACCACGAAGATTGCGTTTATCGGCCCATGGGCTCAAGCTACGACTGCAATGCAGGGAAGTTATTATGGTACTGCGCCGTATCTTATCACGACACCGTATGCTGCTAGTCTAGATGGGTTTGAGGTTGTGAATGCTACTGGCACGGGAATTAATAGTACGGATAATAGTGGATTCCCGGCAGCGCTTGCAGCGGCTCAAGAGGCCGATGTGGTGGTTTACCTTGGTGGGATTAACAACACTATTGAGAGGGAATCAAGGGTTCGTGAGCAAGTCCTGAAGAGATATGGCATACTAATCAAGTTTAGGATCGCAATGATATTACTTGGCCCGGAAACCAACTCGACTTGATATCACAGTTATCAGCACTGGGAAAACCCACGATTGTCGTTCAATTGGGATCTCAGGTTGACAGTTCGGCACTGGTATCGAATGGAAACGTCAGTGCTCTCCTTTGGGCTGGATATCCGGGTCAGAGTGGCGGAACTGCTATTATGAATATTATCACGGGAAAGACGGCGGCTGCTGGTCGTTTACCTGTCACCCAATACCCAGTTAGTTCTCACTCTACACTCTCTCACTACAGGCAAAGTATTGACACCTTTAGGCTTCCTATGTTGATGAAGTCCCAATGACAGATATGAACCTCCGTCCCTCGTCGACGAGCCCAGGGTAAACTCCATAACCCCATTTCAATTTAGTGATCTCTGATTCTCTGTAGTCGCACCTACAAATGGTACACCGGAACCCCCGTCTTCCCCTTCGGCCACGGCCTCCACTACACCACCTTCAACACCACCATAACACCTCCTCCAACATCAACATACGAGATGTCCGCCATCATGGCCACCCCCTCTTCCTCCCCTTCAGATACCACATATATTGACAACGTACCATTCGTCACTGTCCCCGTCTCCGTCACCAACGCCGGGACCGTCACCTCCGACTTTGTCGTCCTGGCTTTCCTCTCTGGGTCTTTCGGCCCGGAACCATATCCCATTAAATCTCTTGTAGCGTATACAAGGATCCATGATATTGCGCCGCAGGCAACGGAGGAGGTGGGCTTGCTGTTGACGTTGGGGAGTTTGGGGAGGGGAAGTGAGAGTGGTGATTTGATGCTTTATCCGGGGAGTTATAAGGTAACCGTTGGGGATGGGAGTGGGGATGTAGGGAATGATAGTGTGTGGGAGTTTGAGGTTGCGGGGGAGGAGCAGGTGCTTGATTCTTGGCCGGAGAGGACGTGATGGTAAGGGGGTGGCGTTGTTTGAGAAAGTTGTAGGAACCGAAATTTACTGGAGTGATGCATCAATTGGTCTCCAAGCCGAATTTTGAAGTGCATTGTGCTAAACCTTCAGAGAGAGCTGAGGTCAAACTGGGAGACTTAAAGCGAGAGATCACTGGTGGCTAGCTCGCTTAGATGGTGGAGTTGCCTAGGGGTCGGGTTCCAGTGCAAGGTAAGCTGGATGTGTAAGTCGCGAATTTTTGTGTGCAAGCCAACCAATCTGAAGAGACTACAGTACCCCTGTTATCAAAACACAAACTGCCACCACACAAGATTCTATGCCCATTGCAAAGAATCTCTTATGTTGCCGGTCTACCTTACAGTATCATGATTCGCGTTGTTCTCTGGCTCGTTTCTGATGGGAAAATATCTGAATTGCATGGTAGCACCTCCAACATTCTGAAGAATTCAAGCTTTGGAGAGGTATCTGGCGAGGGTGCTATATTAAATATACAAAAACACAAGTGTGCAAAAGGATGACTAAGTCACCTTTCTCTTGTAAACGACAAAATTCGGATTCTCCACAGCTTCATCGATCGATGCAATACTCTCAACGCTCCTCACCCTCCTTTCCTCGTCGATAGTTTCGCTGCTAGCAGCCATCCCTATAGCCTCAGCCCTCACACGCTCCAAAGCCGCCTCCAACCTCTCACTCCTTCGTGTCTTCTTCCTCTTTCTCACACCAGTGATGCCTGCATCCCCTCCCGCACTCGTCAAATCGGCGACCGTATCCGCAGTCTCCGGTCGATACTCATCCGCATACGAAAACAGAATCTCCGCCCTCTCACTCCTCCTCTCTCTTCTCGTTTGTCGTCCAGCTGCTGTCCTACCCCTCAAGTTCCCTGTGCTCGTAACGACGCGGATCCTCCCCAGTTCCTCTTCATTCAAAATCGATGTCGGCAATCCCTCCCCTTCCATCTCAGCCACTTCATTCGGGATCGCACTATGGGAGCGTCGATGTCTGTGAACGAACCCTCCCATTTTTCCATAGAAGTGCTGCACACCCTGATTCAACTCTCTCGTCTTTTCACGCAATGACTCCCTGGAAGCCTTCATCTTCAAGTTGACGCCACTGAAACAAGCACAATCATCATGGTTCGGCTCAACAGAGTCATAGACACGCTCTTTCGAAAGCTGATTACGTCTGGGAACGTACAGTGCTGTAGAACTTGGTGGCGGGAAGTCGTAATCGATGGTTGAATAACGGGGAGGCGAGTCGATGCCTGCTGAGAAACGCACGTATCTTGGATTTTCGCCCGTAGCAGATGAAACTGAGAATTCTGTGGGTCTTATTCCTGAGTGGGAGCGACGGCCTGATAATTTGTGGTGTAGTCTTGGGAAAGAGGCGATTTGAAGGAGACTCGGTGCCATGATGGCAGTAGGGCCGGGGATGGTTATATGCCAGCACTGTACGGGAAAACAAATTTGAGAATCGATCGGAAAATAATAATAAACAAAGGAAATTTGAAAGATAGTGCACTTGAAAGATAGTGGAAGCTTATGGGCTTCGAAAATTTGGGAATTGAAACGGTGAAAGTGTTTCGCTGCGAGCCCAAATATAAATAGCAAACAACGACGAAGCGGTTGCCTCGTACGACCAAGTTTGCAACGTCAACAATCAACATACACAGGATCTCCATAAGCAACGTCGAGATCATCATCAGATGCTCTTAAGAATATAGGAAACCCCTGCGCGAGACTGCAGATTGGGAGTCGGTGCTGAAGTTGCAGGGAAGTGCACCTCGCTAAAAGGGGGGATGATGTGTTGTACATAACATCTAGAACCACGAACCACGAATGGCTGGGGTCACCGATGGAGAAGGAAAGCAATGATCACTTGAATTTAGGGATGCGACTTGTAGAGAGTGTTGAGTTAGGGGGATTCAGATGGGACTTATCTCGGATGTAAACAAGTGTGCCCTTCTCGACCTCTCTGGGATGTAACACTTTCATTTTACCGCAACCCACTTAAGCTTACCCGGCGACGACTCATCCCACACCGATTTTTGATTTTCGAGTTTTCTTACCTGACGACCCATTGCTTATGAGCGATTCTGTCCCATGAAATCATCGTAAAGGCTATGGTCGCGTATTGAGTACCTACTTCGGTTATGTTGCCATCCAGCGCCTTTTGCTGCTACTTTGCAGATCGTCTTCCACCAGATTCCTAAAATGATGCCATGGAAATATCGATCGTGCTTTAAGCTGAAAATAATTTGATGTGAGTTTGGCAGAGAAATTTCTAACTGACAACTTGTCTGTTAACGCGCTCGAGCTACTTCTGACGAAAGTGTCGCAGCAAGGGCAGTATATAGAATGGGCTGGTTAGAGTGTGGCTGCTAAATTCTTAAAATATCCAATCAGATTCTAACTTTTGATCTTTCATGCCCATGACGGATGTTCCTTAAATTTCTCAATTAGATAATCATTTGCTTCCTGTCGATAGGTATCAGGCTCAAGGTGGACCGACACATTTGCATCAAACACAATATTCTGCGGATTCGCCAGTGAGTATGCCGGCCATTTTGGACTCGTACCTATATTCGTCAGTCATGCTTTCCTACATATTAGGAATCGACTTACTGTTCTCAATGTCGGGCACTCCAGTCGCTGCGAAACTTACCCAGCGCCTAGACATCTCGTCCGCCAGCAATATATAAGATTCTGGCTTACCTTCGAATGGATCATCGCCAAAATAGGGCGGATCTAGTCCGGGGAAGCCTTCTCCGTCCACATTGTGAAAGACGAAAGCTACTTCTTGAAAGTGCGTCACAGAGTAATAGTCTGGAACCCCATTGGGGATGGTGTTAAATCTGTAGCTGTAAAGACTTATGTTTGTGTGTTTCACCCATTCCTGGGCAGAAAGACGTTTGGGAGCTGCGAAAACTGCATCGGTAAAAAGAGTTGATGCTCGCTTGAATTGCAAGCCAATAGTCTCGTCGAATAGGCCTGGATGCGATGCCGGAACATTATCGGTAGCGTTGGTGGGATAAAGAGAAGTGAGATTTGCGAGGGTGGCATTATCTATGTCAAAGCCGGCATAAAATGAGATAAAATCCTCGTCCGTGTTGAGGGCCATGGGAATAAAGTCGGTACCCTCGTCGGAATTTACACCCATTATGTACGGGACTTTGACAAAATCACCGTCCTGGAGCTGGCATAATCGATCTCGGACGAGGATGTCACCGTCAGGAATGGGGCCGTAGAAGATATCGTAATAGGATTCTGTGTTGCCTGTGGCGTTAAGAACATTGTTGAAGGTATCGGCAGGTACTTGGCGCAGGCAGTCCAATTGATCAACAGCGTCTGAGCAGCCCAGAGCTTCAGTGAGATTTCGATAGACTATCTCTGATATTTCTGCGATTAAAGTGAGTAGGTGTCACAAGATTCTGGGAAATTTGTGTTACCTGGCGTTGGGTCTATAATACTGAACCCCATAGTCGACCCTGATTCAGCTATAGCACCATGGAAGAGTCCGTCATCTCTCCCATTGTAGGCCAGTAAATGGGCACCTACAGATCCTGCACCGCTGAAAATTGTTAGGGAAAGATCCATAGAGCGAGGTCTGGCTGGTACTTACGCGCTCTCCCCCCAGATTGTGACCTTGTTGTTGTCGCCACCGAAAGCCCCGATATTCTCCTGCAACCACTGGAGAGCCAAACTGATATAAGTGAGTAATTATGCAAATTTCGAAAAGTCACTAGGAGTTCTAACCGTTGGTCCCTCAATCCAAGATTCGTAACTCCTTGCTTGAGCACTTCCTCCGAGTACAACCAGCCATACGCAGAAACCCGATAATTGATGCTGACGGCAACGATGGGTTTGTCAATAAAGGTGGATTGGTTAACAATTTTGGAAAGGTTGTAACGTGGGTCTAAAGAGGTCCCCTCAAACCAACCTCCTCTGAGATTTATCAGCATGATTCGAGTCCTTGATGTTGTTTAACTAACCCATAGATCCACACCATAACCGGGAGTTTCTCGTCCTCATAACCCGTCGGTCTCACAATATTGAGAGTCAAACAATCCTCATCAACATAATTTCCTCCCCCAATTTCCGTATCCTCTCCATACCCGACACATGCATACCCATATTCTGTAGCATTTCTCACTCCGGTCCAAGTGCTATTTAAACTGGCAGGTTGTCTGAGACGCAAATCGTTGACTGGAGGTTGTGCAAATGGAACGCCAAGGAAAAAATCTTGTTCGAAATTGCTGTTGTGGATTCCATAGTATGAGCCGTTAAGGGTAGTTGCAACAGGATCAGTGGTACTTCGATAGGATGTTGGTAGGGCATTAGTCAGAGTGACGTTGAGGACTACGAAGACAAGAAGCGCCACAAAGTATAACATGTTGCCTAGCAAGAGCCCTAGCAAGAGCATATAGCAACGAAGAAAGGAACGGAACGGTCTGGATTAATATAAGGGCACAGGTGTAGGATACTCTGACCTTCATTCAACCTTTCCACTTACTTTAGCGTGCGGCGGTGGTGTACATATAAATACGGAGGGATATTGCTTCCGCATTAATGAGCTTCCATTCTTCCTTGGGTCCCCTCCCTTCGGGAACGAGCGCCCTGTGCGGAGTTGCGGACTTTCCCAAACTTTATTATCGTCAATACGCCACCTGGTGCCACCTATTCGGGGCCCAAATCTCGAGCAACTGGTTGCTCGGGTCAACCTGGTGAACTACAGGGTTTAAGTAGCATTCATATGGTTCGTGCGCCGAGTAGTGACAAGCGTTTGCAAAGTGTAAAAGCAGCCTGTGGCTTTTAAGGGGGGTGGCGGTTTCTTGGAAGGTGGAGCGAGGTTCGAACGGAGATGACGGAGATAGGGTCGTAAATGCATCGGATTGGACGCTAGAAACCAACCACCCCCTTATACTTACTTACTGGTACCTAGACAAAGTGTTTGCGACCACGCACCTGGCAACTATGCATAGCACCCAAGACAAGAGTTTGGACTCAACATAATACCAACTTGACATAAAACCCATGAAACTCAGAGCTTCCAGAAATTGCACATAGACTCAGCTACCTTCTCTCCCTGTGTCATTGGGAAGCCATGTCCGTCATCGAATCCGACTATCTCCAGATTCTCTGCACCGAGAGTGTCTTCAGCATTCCGGCAAAGTTGATCTTTGGGTAATATATTGTCTTTCTCGCCAAAAAGAAGTAGAATCTTTGTATGGCGCAGCCTGTTTGGCAAACCGGAAACGGTTTTTGGAGCCTCTTCGCCCTGAATTAACGATCTCAAGAAGCGCCAGGCTGAATGCTGGTTCTCAATTGGTGCAAATCGAATAGAGCTAGCCACACTATAAATAAATCCATCATTGTGGTCAATTTCCCAGCTGACAATTCCAGGGGCATCTATCGGATGCAGTGGTGGCACATCCAAAAATGGAGGTTTCTGAGTTGATGCTTCATTCCCGCCGTCGAGCTTGGGACTAGGACCATCTAGAGATCCTGGTTTGTTGGGACCATTGAGAAGCTCTCTGAAGAACCGTTTGATGTAAGTCGATGGAAAAAGCCAGTGGTAGCGGATAGGCCAAGCACGATACTCAAGAGGCAGAGATCTGTAAAGGCCTCCAGGGGCCATAAGTACGATGGAGTTGACCAATTGAGGGAAATATCCTGCAAAGGATACAACTATACCACCACCCATCGAGTAACCGATCAAAGAGAAGCCATTTGACGAAAGGCCTGTCCAAGCGAGCGGCGAAGTTGAAATTGCAAGCAAAATTTGCGTTGCGTAAAGACGCAAGTCGTGCTTCAGATCTGAAGGGGAATCTGAAAAGCCACGACCCCAGAGATCTACATGGATGTAAGTAAATGCACTGAATGCGAATACAGAGCCCCATGGGACAGCATGTGCCATAGTGTATAAGACGATCAGACCTACCTAATACCATCACCCGGCAGCCTCGGCGTGCAAGGGCATCGGCCACAACTCCCATTGAAGGAGCAGGAGTGCTCAGACCGTGAATGAAGAGGACTTTTCTGCCATCTTCTGGTCCCCATTCATAAGCTCGCATTGTTCCATAGGGACTGTTGACGTCTCGTGCTCCGGGAAGAAAGTTTGGATGATAAGGTAGTTTTGCTGGCGACAGAGACGCGGTAGCGTGTCTGGGGGACCGAAGAACGTTGAAATCCATAGTTGAAGGTAATATACGGAAGTATTATATTTGAAATGTTTGAATCAATGGACGAGCGAAAGAAATGATCTTTGTAAAGTGCATCCCCCATCTATGATGTCCGGTTTGACCAACACCGTTACCAACTTATTTCTGGGTGTGAGTTCGACCGCGTATTCCCGCAAAATAGACAACCTTTTCTCGCGGCGACTTCAAGGCATTAATAATAGGGAGGATTCGATGACTTGGTGGTTACACCAAGGGGGGCAGACGACGATCGCAAGCCCGAGGAGATGTTCACAACAGATTCGCACCACTTGCGCGATATTTCCAAGAAATCAAGGTTCGTTTCCTACCCTTTCGCCTCAGCCATCAGCGCTCGTTGTAATCGTGCTGATCACCAACTTTCCAGAAATGGCGATAAATCGTAGTGTCGTGTGTTATTTTTGATGTACGTAGGTGATGTTGATATTATGAAGTTTTGTTCCAGGCCCCACCAGGGTGCCCACCATCATAAACGCGGAGGCGCTATGATCGCCTAGTGCCCTTTCTTCTATTCTCGCCTCAGGCCATAGCGGCGCTTCTTCCCCCCTTTTTGCCGAAGAAACAAACAGAGAAATAAATTTGTATCACTGAATTTTTTTAGAGAACTTTCATTGACTTCAGTCAATAGTCCAGTAATTTACCGTATTTATTTCTCCTAAGTCATCAAGACTCAGGAGGCGAAACTGTGACGGAAATCTATGTAGACTAGCGCTGACTAGCTTGTGGCCCGTGCGCAGGCTGTTTTTAACCCTCTGCGAGCCCAGGCCCCTTTTCTATCTTCGTAGTCAACTTCAATCAATGGAATACTTTTCCCCACCACCCAATTCCATCACAGAAACTTGGGTGTTCTATTCTTTCACCCCCGATCAGAGTAAACTATTTAGCAGCTTCTTGTTTAATGGAGATGTGATATCAATTCGAGAGTAAACCAATATGTTACTGGATAATGACGTGAAATAAAAGATACATAGAAGTAATCCGTCTGTTCTACAACATTTCAAATGCCTACCTAGTATTTCATTTGTTACAAATCAACAACAGTATGATTCCTCGCTCCCTTCACTTGCCCCCAAGCCCTGCTCCTCTAATATCTTCACCAGGTGCTTCATCCCTTCTGCAGCAGTACCTGCATCGTTGATGCTTCCTTTCTCCAGTGCCGATCTTGCCGGATATGGATGTAACATAATTGAAGGTAGGCGAAGGATGTTGAAGCAATACGATTCGGTTGCCCATTGACTATCACCAGTAAGGTGTCATTGTCTTCCTGAGAGCCACCAAATAGCAGCGGTAATGCGCCGCGAAAGTGACTAACGGTTCGGACAGTTCCATTTACAGCATCTTGACTGCAGAATACGATTACGTACAAGTTCACATTCACGAAAGAGCAGATCCTTACCAAGATATAACGGCATAACCATGGTCTTTAACCATTACAAATAATCCTAAGAATTGCAACTTCATGTTGGCCAATGAAATCAAGAATTCATGTTACACAACATTCTCAAACCAGGAATTGGGGTCACACAAGAGCCGAGATCATCCCACTCACCTTGCTTGCTATCTGGGCGCATTATCGACTTCAAACAAGTTCATTTCTTGTGAGGCACCTGCCATGTTGATCTGTGATGATTCCTTCAATTTGCAGGAGAGATCTTCCTTTCTGGGAGATGGGTGTGAGACACTGAAGTAGCTCCGAGGTGACTTATTGCATATGCAACTCTTAAACGTCACCAAGTGTGAAAGTACTGTACATGAATGCAATCCGTCCCTTGGCGCATATTTGTATGCGAATAGATCAGAGCCCCAGTTCTACTCCCTTCTTATGTTCAGTAATAACGTCCAGAATATCAGCATATCAAGCCCCAATACAAAGTTAGAGGCGATTGAATTTCGATAGGTGAACTTTAGCCGAACCCCTGAGCATACATTTAACCGACTTGGCGCGAGAATGAAGTTGCGGTGAGCCAGTCTATAACCTCACCACTGGTCAGATATGGAAATCCTGACTCATTTTGAGATTGATACCTTACCACTTTGATCTTCGTGATGGAACAGTGTCGTGCTTCATCACGCACTTTGCAGGTTGACCACAGCGGAGATCTTTTAATGGCGCAAGGAGAGATTGTCAAATGCAATAGCTGAAAGCATACTAAGATTAGTGATCTTTCACCAGAATTTAGGTGTGCTTTCGGATACTTGCCATGATTGGCCGAGCTTTCGTTTCATGCAACCATAGCATGCACAATAGGCTCCCGCGCTCTGCGCGCTTCTAAGACAATTTTACCCATGCAGCATCAACGTGCTCCAGTCATGTATACTTACATACAGACACTTATTGAGATGGCTTGAGGGTCAATGTCCAGATTCACAATTTCACATGCTGGCTCAAGATTCTCATCAGGGACATTCATGCCAAAGAAGACGCAACTCAGGCCGAAAGCAAAATAGTTTACTGTATCAGAAAACAAATTTGTTGAAAAAAGGTCCTGACTGTTGTGTAGCCATACAAACTCACACGCAACCACCTCGAAATTCCAAAACTACCACACCAGGCAACAAAAGAGTTTCCCTCCATGCTTTCAAATGCATTGCTGAATGATGTTATGTGCCGGTCGAAAAAGGATTTCACCTGAGTTCAGATCAACGTCAGCAATTGTAGATGACGAGTGGGTGGGAAATAAATACCTTTTCGAAGCAGTTGTGAGGCAATCACCAAGCTTGGCCTCCAGTCTCAGCATCTCCTCTCTTGCGCCAAGCTGCACCGGCTGGAGTGTCGGTCTCGGCCTCTTCAGAAGCTTCGGCATCTCTGCGCCAAGCCGCTCCAGAGGTACCGGGGGTGCTGGCCTCTTCTATGGCCTCTCTCTTGAGCCAATCTGGTGAGGTGCCTTGAGCATCTCTCTTCCAAGCTTGCCCGGTGCCGTCTCGAGGTCTTGCAATGTTCTCGATGGCAACGGATTCGGCGGATCTCTTGGCCAATTGTTCTCCGATTGCTTGGACAGAGCGTTCGGCTTGGACAATGGCTCTGGCAAGAGAAGTTTCAGGCTTGGAAACTGCGACTTGTCAGCATGGAGGACAAAATGGGAACCAGAAGCTTGAGAGTGAGCAAAGAAACTTACCTGGAGCTGCTATTGCAGAGCTGAAGCTGAGAGCGAGAGTGAGGAGAGTGGTGAATTGCATCTTTGCTGAAGATATGATAAGGATATGATGAAGTCGTGGTGAAATGTGATGAAGTGAAGTTGTTTGAGAGTTTGAAAAAAGAGCGTGTCTGAGAATGACTCTGCTGCGTGTTTTTGAAGGAACTGCGATGCTTGATGCTTGATGATTGATGCAATGCAGATGCCACTTGAGCAGATGCACTTGCTATTTATCCCCCAGTCACATTTTCCAAATCTTGGGATCGGTAGCGGTGAGAAAAACATTCGATCCCTTACACATTCGACCACGCACAGCGTCGGCGATGGTGAAGCTCGCCACGTGTAATTGTCCTTGCAACTCGCTTCTCTTTTCCACATCTATTCGAAGTTTTAGAATTCTTCAATTCGCTCTTTCTTCATCAACTCTGGGAATCAATAACTTGGAATATATTTAGCGTCCCTTGCACACCAAAACGTGCACCAGGTCGGCGAAGTTTAACCTGGCCACGTGCAATTGCAGATTCCAGCTTCATCGTACGATTTCTGTAAAGATTCACAGTTGAGAGTCAGTACTCACTCGTGATTTGTGATCTGCATACCTTGGTCAAGATCTGCGGGGTTGAAGAGTTCTGTCCCGTGTAATATATGTTGCAGTATGTAGGAGCGTTGCAACTTGCACCTGCGTTGGCTGATACTGCAATGCAAATTTAGATGAAGGAAAGTGAATCGTTTGCGTATAGTTGGAGCCAGCGCATTGACACAGTTGGCTCATGTGCAGATTATATTCGTTGATCTGCCTTAGACACGCTTTCATCCCCTACACCGTGGCTTGCATTTTTTTTGCATCCTATTTTTATTGGCAGCCCATTCCGATGGCACCGCGAGAATGATGCAGCATGCGTAGGTCGTACATAACGTAATCTATGTAGCGAGTGCGAGTATGCACTTAACCGAAGCAAGGAGAAGGTAAGCCAAGGAAACCAGTAGAAAATTGACGGGTGGGGAATTTAGACTTCGCAAGTTTCTCGGGACGGACCTTTCGTATCTTTTCAATCCTGAGCCAATCAATATTCTCAATTGATTCACTTTTGACTTGAAGAATATATTCTTGGGTCACTCACGTGCATCCCTTGGAAGCGAGACTCATCGCGGGAGTATTATTTTGGAAAAGTTTGACGGACCATATATTCTGTATTCCATCATAAAAGCGTCCATCGACCAGTAGATAGACCTTTTTGTTATGATTTACACCTATTTCCAGTTCAGGAGGACCCTGTATTTCCTGAGATTTCGTGAAGTGATGAAGAAGCGTTTTCTTCACAGTGGCTGCTTAAGCGAGCCGCCAAGTCTTCTCTCCAGGAAAGGAAACCAATTATTCGCAATCCATTTGTTAATTGCTTTTCACCGCCGAATTGTGCCAAGTTATGCAGCGATTGTCGTGCAGAATCTGCCGATGTCGGCCATGTGATTTTCGATATTAGCATCCCTTGCTAGGAGCCTTAAGACCTATCAATAACTTTGAGATGGAGTGATTGGGTCCCGCAAGGGGTATATAACTTCTGGGATTCTCCTTTTCACCGCAACTTTCCCACGTGTTATTTGAAATTTGGAAGCTCGATTCGATGGGAAATATGAGCGCATCCTCGGGTATCTCGCATTGGTCATTGGACTTCGGTTCCGGGCGCTGGATGTCGACTGCATTGAACTCATAGTATTGATTGGAGTGTCTCTTCTCAAATAGAATCCGCTGCCGCAACCAAAACCGCCACAATAATATTTTGTGGCCCTCAACATTGGTTCTATTGGTCTCTTTCGTTCTACTTTTCAAATCATTTTCGGTACGGCAAAAATTACAAATGCCAGAAAAGGATTTCGTCGATTTGTAGACACCCGGGCGACCCAATCGACTCACACTCTCTAATTCTCATCATGGAGAGAAAAGAGCCCTCATACGTCTCATTGGACTCCGATGAAGAAATCTACCAGCAGCATTCTTTCACATCCAATTCACATTTCCACCTTTCCAACAGTTTGAAAAACATCCTCCTCATAATACTCACCCTCTCAAGCTGCGGACTTCTCCTCCTCGTCATAAACCAGAATTCTCAACTAAGAGATGCACCCTTCAAATATCGTGAGTGTTGCTCCTACTCCTCCACGCCATTTCCGCATGCTTGTTTCGCCATTGTTCAACTGGTTTCCTTCAATGGCATTCGGTGTATATCACGAGAGCCCTTGCCAGGAATTTACTGCAAAATTTCATATCTAGTGATGAATATGAAGCGAGAGCTTTCATTCTATGAACTCATCTTGAAACTTCACTCCAAACATCCCATACACACCACACAAACTTTCACTCCAACCCTCCCACAAACACACAACTAACAAGCCCCCAGAAATCCCCCCCATAACCTCCACAAAAACCACCCAAACCTTCACATGGTGGTCCCCCTACAGCACCAACTCCAGCACCCCCGCCGCCCTCTCAACCGTCTCCCACCGCTGGGAAAACATCATCCCATCCCACGGTCTCGTCGCCGTAGACCACAGCTGGGCAACTTCTAAAGGATTACCAAACTCCATGTCTTTACCCAGTGATTCGAGTAAAGGAGTTTATGTTATAGATGCTTATCATCAATTGCATTGTTTGGTAAGTTTTTCAGGATGCCAACAGCGACATCCCTTTCTCCCAGTATTTATTTTCATTTATTCATCAATCCAATTCCCATTCGCTTAGACGTGGCCCGAAAAGCCTACTATTCCCATCACCGTCAATCGCAATTACATGATTACTCGAGTATCTTCAGTAGTTGCAGATTGGTGGTGATGGCACGCTGATGAGAGATCATCTTATTGAGCGTTCATCAACAATTGACGACCGGTTTGGGCTTTTCCTAAGACAAAAGCTGCTTGACCAAAATCTCATCTTCGTGCGGTGCATCTATCGAGGTTAGCCTCACATGCATGCACTCGCTCACATCCAACCTCACACTTTCTATCACCACTCCTAACCCCTCCTGCCCTCCTTTCCAGTGAGAATCGTCTCACATGCCCTCTCTCACACTCACACTCTCATTTCCACACTTCCACCCCACGTCCCCAAATCTGACCTCTCCAAAACTCCCACCCCATATGCACCCATCTAACCCCTCCTCTAGACAATCGTCCGCAAAACCTTCTACCAACTCGCCAACGGGGTCCCCGAAGCAAATCTAACATGGCCCCTCACCCACTCAAACCACTGCTTCGACAATTTCCGCCAGTACATCCAATGCACCGCAGGCGATACACTGCTCTACACCTGGGGACAAAACACCACAGGTGACGGCCAACAACGTCAATGTCGTGACTGTAAGCCAAGCCCCCCCTATTCCTATTCCTTTTCCCTCTCCCCTTCTTCCCCTCTCCCCTCCTTCCCACCCTCCATACTTCCCATTCACTCCCCCAATCTTCATGTCTCAAATCCCATCACGAATAAAACCCACCAACTCAACAATTCCAGGGAGAGCACTCCGCGACTGGGCATCCACCAACTCCGCATGTTACAAAGACGACATTGACATCGAGAGCGGAAGTCTAGATGCTCATTTCGGGCATTGTGAGGTTGGGGAGACGGATGGGTTGGTGTGAGGTTTGTGAGGGTACCGTATGTAACGATAGTGTGATTTATAGAATTCAGGAGAAATGCTATGTTCGAGGTTATGAGAAGTGACGCTTGTGACTTGACAACATAGCATTTTTCGCGGTGATGATGATTCATGAAGCGGAAGACAAAATCGTGACAGTTCTTGAATTTGTGCATAGCAGGCCGGTGGGTGGGGCCCGAAGAATACTGAGCTTGTGGGGCGGTGGGATGTTGTGAACAAGAATAATCACAACGCCGCGACGAATACAAAACGTCAAACAGTACACCAGATCACAGTGTGCTCTAAAAATTCAGGAGCCGTTCTGAATTTCGTCTACGGGCTCTACGATCTCGACTCATTGCTTCGAGGCCGATATAGGGTATCTGATCTAACTCAAAACATCACACTCATGACAAACATCCCCCCCCCCCCTCCGTCACCCCTCAGCTCTTAAATGTATGACTTTTCCCCGATCTTTCCGTCTGCGCTCTCCTCGTCCCTTTCGCGCTGTCGGTGCTCTTGGTGTATGGATCGAATGGCTTCTGCTTCTTTCCCTTTCCCTTACCACCTTGGCCATCCCCTTTATTTTTGGCATTTAAGACTGACTCGGCTTTGCTGTAATCGAAAGGTTCATCCTCTTCCTCTGCTTCACCTGACGTGCTTGCTTTCGAAGCTGCTTTAGCGGCCTTGGCTGCTGCTTTTGCTTCTTTTTTGGCCCTTTTCGCTGCCTTTCGCGAATTTGGTTTATCTTTTGACACATCATCTTCTGGTTCTTGAAGCGATATGTCGTACTCGCCGTCTCCTTCTTCCTCGGATTCCTCTACAACCTCGCTCTTTCGTTTTGAACCTCGTTTGAGAACAAAAGGCTCGTCTTTCTTAGCGGCTTTGCTGAGCACAGGCAAAGCTGGCGCCGGGCTAAATGGCAGGAAAGATGCTGAAGCGTTATTGGAGGCTGCAAATATATCGGAAGATAATTGAGGCAGAGGAATTGCAAGTCTCAGGTCTTGCGATTTATCCACAATGCTTGATTCATCCCATATGCTGCTTCCAAAAGCGCCGCCCCAAAAGGTGGAGTTCTCACTTCGGAGTTCGCCATCATCCACGACGGCAACTAAAGGCTCTGGAGCAGGCGAAGCAGCTGCTGCCTTGGCGGCTAGAGCGGGAATATTGGCTTTTGCTATGGCACCAAGAGAATCAGGCTTTAATACATCCATCATGCTTGGACCTCCTTTTCCGCGTGCTTTCGCTGCCTTGACAAGCCCCAGTAGCTCAGCAGTACGCGATTTCACACTGTGAGAGATGGGATGAGCTATTGAGAGAAGCGCAACCATGTCCATAGGCATCAGCTTTGCGATGTTGAAAATGACATGATTTGGCATAACAAAGTTGGTGCTGTCATCGTCTGTTCGTGATACTCGGTCACGCCATTCGTGAACAGCCTTGAAGACTGCAAATTGCTCGTTATTGAATAGAGCTGGAGTCTTGACCAGGAGAGAGTACCATCCACCCTGTCCTCTTCCGCTCTCCGCGTTGTAAACCTGGCGGTCATATCGTAAGAGTGAGACCTCTTTGGACTTCTGAAGAACTTGTTCGATTCGACTTTCTTCTGGGATCTCTGTATTGGTCTTATCTATCAGCTCATTACGCATCATGTCGTAGATATAGAGAAGGTAATGTGTATCTGCTCGTGCATAAAAGAACATCTCATCTGGTAAAGGTCTAAGTTACAGTTAGCGAAGAATCCCGACTTAAAACAACATTGCTTACCGAATCCTCCAGTCTGCTAATTGATACTTTTTGTCAGCATCAAAATTGATGAACTTTTTGAGCAAGAATGCAAGGCTGCCACCGTGGTATGCGAGAACTCGAGATGCATGGTGAGTATCAAATAGCCCCACAACATAGAGACCTAAATCTCGCTGAAGCCAAACGATATCCATAAATGCGCCATGAAAAACCTAAAGAATTAGTAAAATGCAATCAACGATATTTTAATGCTCAACATACTTTGATAATTTTAGGATCGGTAAACACCTCGTTGAGCACTTGCAGCTTATGCCTCCAAGGCTTGAGAGTATCCACTATCCAGTCCTTCTCTCGAGTACTGATTTGCATTAGCGACACAAGGCCGACAAATGTCCGGGTATCATGATGCTCGAGATCGATGGCAATTTCACTAGCAGTCTTTAGTTCGTTTAGCATTTCCAAGACACCTTCTTCGGTATCCACAAAGGTTGCCGTAGTTGTGTCAACTGGCTGATATTGAACTGGGTCAGCTTTCTGGTATGCAGCATCTGGATATTTTAGCTGTAGAATTTCAGTTTCGTATGGGTGTTTGTATCTAGGGTAAATGTCAGTATGACTTGAACCGGGTGCGGCAGTAATGCTGTCCACGTTCTTGGGTGAACTGGTTGAACAGGCGCGACTCTCAGGACTTGTAGGCGTGGCCTTTTTTCAGGACATTTTGGGAGCTTAAGCGTCCTGAAAAACGGCCACGCCTATATCTCGAACTCACTTGGGCAATGAAAGGCGGTCACGCTTGCGGCGTTTTTTCTTGGATTTCGAGCTCTGGGACTTGCTTAAATCTCCAGGCGTTGAAGGCAGCGGCGGCTTGATTGAAAGCAATGGTAGAAAAGTGGTGTAATCATACGATGTCTGCTCCCACTCATTTGTGACTAAGTCGAGACTTTTATCCAGTGGCAGAATAGCATGTGGTTTCGAGGTGAGAAGAGGTTTCCAAGGTGAGGTATTGTTGTTATCCGGTTTGAGGTCGAAGGCAAGCTGGGGTTTAACGAGGTTCTGGGTACGAAAGGCGCTTCCTGGATTCTTTCTTTCTTTGGTCGCGGGCTATACAACAGTCAATCTCCAATCTACTTGCGGCTTGGAAAAGAATAAACATACCTGATCAGTAGTCGGTTGCCCTTTGCGCTTGATCATTCCCGTATATTCGTCTAGGCAAATATCCGTCTTTTCCAACAAAGAATCAATGACATCCACCACGGTTCGCCAATTGTTTTCCACATCATCGGCATCTTCGAGTTTAGGAGCGGTTAGGTCGGCGATTGACGAGGCAGATTTGAGCAAACTGGTGGAGAGTGCTAGGAGACGTTCGCCTTGTTCATCAAGAGCAGTTCCTACTTCTGGGTTGAGCGAGCGCTGGAATCCAAGATCCTCGGAAGAAACTTGGCCAGCCGTTCTTGTCGTGGCAATTAGTGAGGATTGCACTTGTTCCTGCAAAGACTTGAAGTCTTGCGATTGATCCATGTTGGCGGATTGCGCGGGGGCATTTGCATTTGCGTTTGCGAAAGAGGGATGGAGGGATGTGGGTGATCGCAAAAGAAGTTCACAAAATATTCGATGCTACCCCCTGCAAAAAATGTCGGCCAAGCAAAACAAAGGCCCGATCTTACATAAATGCCTCAGGCAACAGGCACTAAAAGCTTCTGAAGGCCCTGTACATTCACAGACGACAAGCCAGCTAGGAGGAATGCCATCCGACTAGAGCTCGGATTGAGGTGGGGAGTGAACGCGACGGCGCAAGATTCGCGTAGGATGGGCAAGTTTGAACTATTCCGAAAGTCTAGTTGTTGTAAGAAGACGGCAGAGCCGATATATGTGTTTGGAGTAGCAGTTGGTCAGTGCCTGATGCGGCAGATATAGCTCCGGGAGAGCCGCTTTTTGCCCCCCGCAACCTCTCACCTGCAACTCATCAAACCTCTTGACAAACTATTTGCGCCCGAACCATGTCGGCCTCATTATCACCTGAATGCAATGAAGTCAAGGAGTACGTGAGATACTGTTTGTAGTCGACGAAAATACTGATGCTTTCATAGGCGCTATGATTCCTGCTTTCTGAAATGGTACAGCGAAAGTGCGTCACTGCCTCAAATGCTCCTGAAATGAACCTCAACGCTAACCCTTACAGAGTACTTGAGGGGGAAGGGCACTACCGATGAGTGTGCAGATCTTTTCAAAGACTACAAGAAATGCCTGAGTGTTCGTTACACTTTGAATACACGATTTGAGATTCTAACTTGGTTGCAATAGAAAGCTTTGAAAGAGCGAGGTATTGACAAGATGCTGGAAGACGCTCGAGAAGATCACAAAGAATATGATGCGCTGAACATGAGGAGAAAATGTAAGAAAACGAGAACTCTGCTTTTTTATTGCAGCTAACAGCTCATAGAAGAGACAGGAATTATGTATCGATACTAAAGCATTTGGGGCATTTGAGCACGGCGTTAAGGGGCAAAGCATCTCGGCTCTGTAAAGGGCGCAAAAAGAGTTCGATTCGAGGGACTCGGAGCCATGTATTATTTGTACAAATAAGCGCATTTACTTCAGCCTTTTATCTTTGGAGAGACATGTGTTTTCAACGGCATTTCAAGAAATATATCCGGGTCACTGAGATCAAACATTACGGCCTATGGTCCTGTACAATAGTCGTTTGGCTCGGCCTTCGAGGGACTCGAAGCCATGTATTATTTGTACGAACAAGCGCATTTCCTTCAGCCTTTTGTCTTTGGAGAGACATGTGTTTTCAATGGCATTTCAAGAAATATGCCTCAGTACCGGTAACTGAGACCAAATATTGCGACCTAAGTGACGTTGTACTGTACGCTAGCCGTTTGGCTTTGAAAAGGGTGAAAGGGGATTCGGTTCGAGGGACTCGAAGCCCTGCATTATTCACACCAACCACCGCATTTTCCTCGGGTTTTTTTCTTTTTGGCTCTTGAGATAGAACTACACATATTTTCAACGGCAACGCAAGAAATGCACCTCAACAACTCAACTTAATATACTGGCCCAAGTGGTTGTCCTGACCTGGGATAGCCGTTAGCCTCTGACACGTGAGAACATGCCAAAGCTTTCCTCATTTCCAAGCTCCCGCCCACCAGCATCCCTGCAGCATGCTCAACCAACCAGCGACCAGACGAGTGCTGCGAAATAAATCAGTTGCCCAATTCCAGCAACACCACCGCGCCCATTGCGGAAACATGTACACACCCTCATAATTCCCTACCACCTCCGCTGTGGCACGCCTTGGTCGCGCTTCGATGATGTGGGAAATCCCGCTGTAGAAATACGATCGATACCTTCACGACGTCGTTCAATCACATCCACGTATCCTCTCCGTTTACCTGCCAGGTGGAGCGCATGTCCCGCAGTATCCTCAACGGAAGTTCGATTACATCAAGCACGACAGTGATGCGCCAGCGATTGAAGGAGATTCATGCACCCATTCTCCATTCTCACACTTGCGATCTTCGTAGCAGGTTATATTACTGCGCGGTGGGATCTGGTAACTCGAGTATATGAGCTTGCCGTTTTTGCTTGGGATCACGGAGTTGTTGTATGTCGAGAACCCATCTCTGCGGAAATGCTGCTAACGCATTGGCACAGGGGCGCACGGCAAAGGGATTCGCCATCTTGTCCCTGTTCTTCTTTCTGTTCATAATACCAGTGGAAAGACTGGCATCCAGAGAAACGGATCTGGTAGGAATATATTCTAAAGCTGCATTGCCCTCGACTAATGCCCCGATAGCACCCACGATCTGCGAACGCTGGAATATCTGCGCGGGAACAATTGCGACGCCGAGGTTCCTTTTAGAGCGATAAGAGGGGAGATCTGCCATGCCCGAACATGATGGCCTCATGAGAATATTTTGGCCCTTGGATTTATCCAGAACCGACAGCTCAGGAATAATAGTTGGTTGGAGAAATTCAGGGTTCGATCTTTTCGTCGTAGCCGTGTTGGAGGATGTCGACGTGGGTTGTCAGCTCGTTCATGAGAGAACTGACTAACTAGTTAATAGACGCGAAGTGTGGAAAATGCCTTGAAGGTGGGAACCTTATTTCGAAATGCCAGTCATCCAATTACACGAATTTACGAACTGTGCGAGCAGTCTTCAATGCATGTGTTGGGCCTCGCAAATTCTCCCAAGGAAGAGGTTGAACTGCTTCAAATACATGCCTCTACCGGGCCCCATCTGCGAATGCCACAAATATCCTGCGCAAGAGCTTCCACTGTACAAATAATCTTGTATGAGCGGCCACAACCAACCAAAATGCAGTACATTTCTCTAAATCCAATTTCGCTAGCGTTGGGAGACAAAGTCGAAATGGCCGTACATGCGCCAGGTAGTGTCGATGCGGAAGAAGAGCTCGAGGAAATCAAGAATCGGAAACGAACCCAAGCACTCGTTGAAAAATTAAAACTTCATACCGTGGCAAAACACCCACCTTCTAATAAAGAGCGTGCTTTAACAAGAATTGTAAGCCAAGTCAACTGCTCTTGGGAACTACACGAAATTCTTCAGAAGAACATATCTCTTGTTGGCGCGCGGCTAAAACGAAGTTTGAGTGTATCAGAAAGAGTAGTAGAATCAGCAACGAGTATGAGAGACTTTGTGATTGTAGCCATCTGGCACTTTATCACTCTCTACATATATCCTATCGTTCGGCGAGGATTTGTGGTAGCTCTTCTGGGCCACAGAGTCGTTGCTGAAGCGCTTCTTTGGATTCTAGAATGGAGAGCTAAACCTGGCCATGCAGCTTTGAAGGATGTATCAGCAACAGCTCAACAGGTGGAAATACGTCTTCAGCAGTTCTGCTATTGGCCCATGCAGTATGTGACGCTAAGAAAACGTAAAGACGATTGGGAGAGTGTTACTACAAGCCATCCCGACTATATCAGATTCTACAACAGTCTCTGGTTGGTTGCTAACGATGTCATTATTGGCATTGCGTTAGGCTCGTATATTATCGATAATTCTGTCTGGGTTGCTGAGACTATCAGCGCGATCCTCAACCTCTACTCAATAGCAGCATTGCAGAGAACTATTTCCTGGTTGATGGATTGGCCCGCAGGCCTCAAACTTAATACAGAGCTAGCTGTGTTTCTCGGTGATCTCTTCTTGTGGGTCATAGATCACTGGTCGAGTATGTATCTCCAAATCCGAGGTGCGATCCTGATTTCTAACCATTTCTAGGTCTTGTCGAAGCGTTGCAACCCTTTCTCCCTCGCCTCATTTGGTTCATTGGGTTCTCCAGTTTTGCTGGTGCCAGTATGCCAATTGCACTATTCTCGGATCTACTCTCGATCTTGACTCTCCACATCTATTCCTTTTACATGGCATCTGCTCGAATCTTTAACTGGCAATACACCATACTTCTTTCCCTATTTCAACTCTTCCGAGGGAAAAAGCACAACGTATTACGCAAACGAATCGATTCTTGCGACTACGATCTTGATCAACTTCTATTGGGCACCATATTGTTCACCTTGCTCTTCTTTTTACTGCCTACAGTGATTGTATTTTACCTCACTTTTGCATGTTCGCGCATGGCTATAATTTCACTCAAAGCCATCTTGGATACGATGCTTGCGTGTCTAAATCATTTTCCGCTTTTTGCTCTTATGCTACGAATTAAAGATTCACGACGATTACCAGGTTTGTCATGCCAGTCATCTTGTGGGTTTCATTTGACTTATTATTTGCAGGTGGAATCCGTTTTGAACTCAGAGATACCCAACAACTCGCTCCTATAAACCCCGATTCTCCTGATCCGCCACCAACCTCTTACATCTACCTTAAGGTGAACTCCCCTTCTTTCTCAACCGTGCTGAGAGTGACTGGCTAACAACATACAGTCCGTCCCTCTAACTTTCCGCGCCATGTTCCACCAATATTTTCAACTCGGACACCGTATCCGTAAACACTACCTCTCCCCACGCGTGCTCTACTGTCTCGCCACTGGAAAGTTCGTCCCCCCAATACACCGCAAAAACCTGTACAGTCTGCAATATAGCATGTTACCTGCACATCGCGCGGGAATCATGGATATGTGGACTGCCCTTACAACCGACACGAACAAAGAGAAGAAAGTGGGATTTGAAAATAGGGGGTTCAATGGGAGGAAAGCTAATGGTGGCATGAATGGCCGGCGGTATTGATCGTGGGGGTTTTCTGGGTTGAAAAAAGTTCTTGTATATATTGCGAATAGATTCGCTGATGTATGAATGACTTGTGTAGGCAAATGACCTACCAAACTAATTGAAAAGTTCACGAAGACCTGCCTCTGGACCTTGGGAGCGCAAAGAGGAGAAGTCACCTGACTGTAATTCGCGTGCTTACCTCCCTACTCAGGCAGCATTGATAACCTCGGATTACACTTTCCTAAATCATTTACTTCTCTGAGCGCGTCCACACTCATAGGAATTTTGGCTAAAGGAAGTACAGAGGGTTGACAGCTCGGCTTGGACGACCCACTCCGAAGCGATCATATAGCAGGGGGTTTTTTTTTTGCTGTAAAAACAGGGGGGAAAGAGTTTTAACGGCGTAACCCCCCCCCTGTGTTTCGTCTAATCCGAGCTGTCAACCCTCTGTAAGTGGTCGGGAGTTTTGCAGGTCAAGGGGTGGTTGATTGTTACACGATGCACCGTAAGACGGAGGAACAGCCAAGAAGAATGTTTTACAATGGCCCGGTTGATTGGGAAGGGAGACTTGCTTATTGAAATGCTTTCCACTTTTTCTTTTTGATTGTCTTTTTTTTAATGATTGTCGGGAATGGTCGGGCGTCATTTTGGGTCTTGATTGTTGATTGGTTTGCTTAATGGGCAATTGCTTAGGGCGTAGGGCGGGATTTCATCCGACTCTGAAGCCTCGGAATATTGGATGAGTCTGGATGCTCTGTCGCGCAGGAAACTTCTACCCCATCGAGTTACACATCTTGGGCAGGGGCATGGTCTTCGGAATGCGGCCGCTTGGAAGGAGCGCTGCTGATGCGATATGACGGGCAGATGCGATGTGGATGTGACAGAGTACCGGTATATAATGTACAGTACTGTATACCTAGGTGTGTGCACCACTGCACCCCACCCAGATCTTTTGCTTCCTTCTAGCTAACAAACCTCTCTAGCAGAATTTCATGTTGCTGTTTTCTTTCGAATCGAATCGACGCTTCTTCAACAGATGTTAGGAACTCTCAATATGAGTTTTGAGACTTATAAAAACTTGGTCCCGCCATTCATCACTAGCCATCCTTCAGCCTTATCATGGATTCTAGGAATCTCATGTTATTTGCTCTTAGTCCGCACCCTCCGTTACCGTCGAAGAGATAATCTCATCTCCAAGTTTCCAACGAGGGAATCTTGGAAGGGGATGAGTAACGCGGATGCTCATGCGATACATATTCCTTTGGCGAAGCAGGAATTTCCGACGATTTTTGGAAAGGCTCTTGGACTTGGTATTCTTAAAGTATATTCCCCTTTCCCTCCTCCCCTCCTCTCCCATTCTAACAAGAAAGATAGACCTACGGCATCCCCACAATCTCCACCCTCCTCAACTCCACAACCCAACTCTCAAAACCAACCACAGCATCCAAACGCGCCGCCGACACGGGCGTTCTCATGTCTGAAAGCGTCATCAACCCACCCGGTTCGAAAAGGAAAATAGAGAGTATTGCGCGGATTAACTTTCTGCATTCGGGATATGTGAAGAGTGGGAAGATTGGGAATGAGGATATGTTGTATACGTTGAGTTTGTTTGCCTTAGAGCCGGTGAGGTTTGTGGAGAGGTGTGCGCTGGGGGTGCATTGGAGGTGTATTGGGAGGGGTTTGGGGGTTTGTTATGATGCGTTGAAGGGAGAGGAGGGAGGGGATGAAGAGGGGGATGAGGAGGGGTGGAGAGATGGGTTTGAATGGCTGGAGGAGTTGGAGAAGTGGAGTGTGGCGTATGAGATTGAGAAGATGGTGCCGAGTGAAGGCAGTGCGAGGTTAGCAGAGGCGACGATGGAGATGAATTTGTTTAAGTTTCCGCGGTGGTTTAGGGGGGTAGGTAGGAATCTCTTTATCACAGTCATGGAACCGAGACTACGTCGAGCAATGATGTATGTATCTCCCTCCCTATCGTCCTTCCCATCCCCCTTTCCCAACCCACTAACACCTCCTAGGCTTCCCGACCCACCACCAATCTACCCCCGTCTCCTCCACATCTTCTTCAGCACCCGTGGCTTCCTCCTCACACACTTCTTCCTTCCTCGTCCCTACTTCCTCAGCACCCCCTACCTCACGGATCCGGACCCCAAAACTGGCCGTATCAACACTCTGAAATATGAAGCCCATCCGTGGTATGCGAAACCTACTTTCTCGACACGCTATGGGCCGAAGAGATGGATGAGTTGGGTGACTGGGGGAGTGTTGCCTGGCGAAGAGAAGTATTTTCCTGGGGGGTTTCTTGTGGGGGAGGTTGGGCCGGAGGGGATGAGGGGACGGGGTGCGGAGGAGATGGGGAGGGAGGGGAGGGGTGTGGGGGATAGGATGGGTGGTTGTCCGCTTGGGAAGTTTTAGGATGGTGTTTAGCCAGGGTGCGGAGAGGGTGGTGCTGGCAAGTTGTATATGAAAAATTGACGGTCTCTCTTCTCTGAACAACTACAGAGACTTATACATATTATACAAACCACTCAACAATCTCAATACTTATAAAAAATACGCAAATACGCCTAAACCCCCAGGAAATCTCAAATCCCATCTCGCCATCCTTGCAAGCACTTTCACCAACTCGCAACCAAACACTTGCCTGCCTCTAAAGAAGCCAAAAATGTATCGCAAAGGCTCAAACTAACTCGGTGCCTTACCGATATTACTGCAACGAGAACAAATACATTAACCCAACTCAGGGGCACCTCGCTTATCGCCTCCACCCCGCCCCACTTCCAAAGCAACACTTAACCCTTCGAACATTGGAACAATCTTAAGACCGGAAGGTCTTCGAAATCCTACCTATATCTGGTGATGGAAAACTGGGGATAAGAAAGGGCGTGAATAGATTTTTAGGAAGGTTAGAGTTGAAAAGTGCTTTCGAAGGATGCACATGTCTACCGGTAAGAAGATGTGGTGAAGGAACGGCGAACGCCTTGTTTGGAAAAATTCTTTCCAGTCCGTAAGTTTCTCTGCAGCGAAAAGAGAGCCATTGGGTGAATGTTGAAGGTAGGGCAGTATCTGGTGGTGTAGATCGTGAGTGTCTGGAGCTGGAATAATGGCAGAAACTACCTAGGTATACGACTTCGTTCGCGCTTGTAGCTCGATACCAGAGAGGGCTGATCGCGAGGCAGACTGCACACAATGCCACGTCGTGCATCGAAATATATCTCATACTTCGTTACTTCGCTAAACGACAAGCATAGCAAAGAGAACCAAAAAAAAAAACAGAATATTCACCACAACCGCACGACTTCCTAAGCGAGCCATACGCGACGAAAAAAAAAATCCAAAAATCCAACCTAAAAAATAGCAAAAGCTCCCCCTCCCCAGCACCTTTGCCTGGGGAGGGGTACGAAACCGAATTGAATCGGTTTAAACGGAGGGGGAGGGAGGCGGTGGGCCTTGGGGAAAACCAATGTCGACGGAGGGGGAGATCTATCCATGCTAGAGATAGATAGACACGTTCTCCGTTTGGGGAGGGAGGGTTTTTTGTCGGGAAGGGAGGCGAGGCGTCATGGCCCCTCGAGGGGCTAACCACCACACCAGGCGAGCAGGTAGTGGATTTGAAATATATTTGCGAAATTGGGTTTATGTAGGTAGGCGATTGTCGGTCTTTAGAGGGTCCGGTGGAGTGGAGCTGGCGAGTGCGTCGGCAGAATGAATGTTGCGGTGGCAATTGCAACCGCAGCTGGTCGGCAATACAGTGACTTGCATCGACGAGGACTGCTCGTCCCCCACCAGCCTAAGTGCAAGCACATGGAGTAGAATTAACATAGAGCTCATTAAAGCGTCACGGAAGGAGGTTCTAAGAGAGTAGATTGCGAGTAAATTTGACGTTCCACCAACCCCGAAAACGAAATCTTCATTGAATGAAATTCCTTGCACGTCGTAATTACTGCCGTAACACTTCGTAACAAACCCAAAATGATGGCAAGCAGCACTACCAATGCGACAACCCCAAAATTGTAATCACCCATTGGTGTTTCAAGTTGTTATGATCCAAAGATCTTCTCTTCAAGGCTCCTCTATCGAAGTCAGCAATTGATAGACAGCTTGATCTTGTGAGTAAACGTACGTCGTCAAAAAAGTTCGCCAATAAAGACTTGATAGGTCTCTCCAGAAAAGTCAATGCTGCGAGACTCATAGCATCGATTCCTGTTTTCAAAGTCGGTTCAATGACTGGTGCATAGTTGGCCTGATGAGGTTTTGCCAACAAGTTCGGATCCCTTTCCTTTACAAACTGCTCCCACTTTTTGACATCAACTCCACCAAAGTTCCAAAACGCAGAAGGTACGTTTGTTGAGGATGCCAGTAGCGAAAAGTCTTCACTTGCTGTGATACGAGGTGCTTCCCAAGTATGATCTTTGCCAAAGTGTGAAGTGAATGTCTCCTTGAGTTTCAATGCTACTTCGGGGTCGTTTACTGTCACTGGGAAGCTGGAGATCTGCTGTACATCCGGCTCCTTCGTAACACCCGAAGCGATCGCCTCACCCTTGATTATGCGTTTGATTGCTGCAATAACCTTTTCGCGGATCTTTGAGTTATATGCTCTAACGTTGAGCATAATCTCAACCTCATCCGGAATCACATTGGGGGTTTTCCCACCATGAATACTAGCACAAGTGACGGAGGCAACATCGTCAGGCCCAATTTCTCTTGCAACGACCGTCTGTAGGCGAACAATGATAGAAGCTGCGAGTACGATAGGGTCGATTGAATCTTGAGGCATGGCACCGTGAGCGCCTCGGCCAAAGATAGTGACCTTGAATGAATCAGCAGAGGCCATGAAAAAACCAGGTCGGATCGAAATGGCTCCAGTCTTAATAGGGGCAAGATGCTGTCCTAGGACGATGTCTGGCTTCGGAATGCGTTTGTATAGATTGTCGTCCAGCATTGCACGTGCACCAGCACCATGCTCCTCATCAGGCTGGAATAGGATGATGAGCGTTCCACGCCACTCTTGCTTTGCTCTTGCCAAAAGCGTCGATACTCCCATCATTGCTGCAACATGAGCGTCATGGCCGCAAGCATGCATCACCGGCTTTTTTTCACCGTCCGTATCGATTGCTTCGACTGTACTAGCATAAGGCAGACCTGTGACTTCGCGGATAGGAAGAGCGTCCATATCTGCTCGGAGTAAGATGGTTGGGCCGTGGCCATTTTCCAACACCCCTGCTAGGCCATATCCGCCAATGTTGGTCGTAACATCATATCCTCCGTCTCTCAGATGGGATGCAGCTATCTCGGAGGTTCTCTTCTCCTGTTGACCAAGTTCGGGGTGCTGATGGAGATCTCGATAGATTGCCTCAAATGGGTCCAAGTCTACTCGAAATTCTTCGATAATGGAATTCAGAAATCCGGATAGCATTAGGGCTGCTAAACGAATCCGAGTTTTTTGAGTTTTTTAAATTAAATTAAATCTAAGCTCGAATTAAGTTCAAGCCTTAGATTCAAAGCATTTTTTTTCCGGATTCATAAAACTCAAGGCTTTTTCCGCCCGAATTCATAAAACTCATGAAACTCATTGAGTTTTTGATAAAAATTAATAAATAATAATATTATATTAAAATTTTTAATTTTTAAACGTAGACTCTATATTCGTAAATCATAAACGTTTAATAAAACTAGGAATCGTATTTATATATATTAGAATTATAATTATTATTGAAGAAATATTAAATTATTAATCTAAGTTATATATATTATTATATAAATCCTTTAAGTTCTTAGTTCTAATATTCTTATCTATTAACGTTTTTTGAAAGGGTATAAATATTAAATCTCTAATAACTCTAATATTATTCTTATTTTCTTCCGGAATAAATAATATACTTTTATACTTATTAAGTCTTTAAAGAATCGTATTTATATAATATTTAATATCGATTTATATAATATTTATAAGTATAATATAATCTCTATAATCCTTATTTATATATAAGTTTCGAAGAAAAATAAGAACCCTAATAGTATACCCTTTTAGAATATAATAATAGATATTAAATTTATCTTTATAATTATTAAAAAGATATTTTATATTAATTTTAAAAGAAGAAATAATTAATAAATCTTTTATTATTTTACTTAATTCTAGTTATATATATATATTCTTCTATTATTATTTATATATAAAATTTAGGTTATTATTTAAGCCCTAATTAAATAGAATTAGCTTTAAAATTAATTATCGATTAAACTTAAATTTAAATAAAATTCGGAAAATCTTAACCTTTTTGTAACGATGCGGGTTTCCTGGCTCAGGAAGTCGGGTCAACGTCGGGTTCGGTAGGCTATAATGGTCAAGAAGTAAAACAAGAGTCGGGTTCGT